>CALSBZ010046848.1:637985-673246 GCA_943591055.1 Gobionotothen gibberifrons | reverse complement strand
GTGTGTGTGTGTGTGTGTGTGTGTGTGTGTGTGTGTGTGTGTGTGACACCGAAGTAGACAGCATCAAGCAGATTGTGTCCACTCCACTGAAAGAATAGCTCAGTCGCATAAAGTATGTATGACTTTCAGATCAGCATACCCTTTATTTCATTGCTGATTGGAGAACTGTGCTGAATAGTAAACAAATTGATGGGTGAGAGAAAATGCCTCCATTTTCATCAGTATTTCCAGACTCTCAAGACGTACTTTTCCTGCTTTGCACTTATTGATTCTCTCTCTGTGGCTCTTATCAAGATTGCAGGGTTGCATTGTGATTCATTGGCTTCCAATGAAGTGGGCAGTGACATTAATCACCCTTCACATATCAATAGAGGGGATATGCACGTTGCATTGGCTTGATGTACAGTAACTTTATTACAGTTCAGAATGACTATGGATTGGAGTTTATTGGTCGATACACTATAGTTGTGGCTGATTCGATATCTGAGTCACTTTCAAACATTTAACGACAAAATAACTTTTAATTAAAAACTAGTTTGATTTTTTAATTATGAATTTGTTTTGTAGTTGAGGTCCTTACACGTTTACATAACTACTCAAAATGGTAATTTTCCATGTATCACAGCATATACATAAAGTCACAAATAAACATAATTTTAAGTATGATGTATAGAATATGTAAGGCCATTGAGCCCTAAATCTGGTTCATAGTTTGAAGCCCCCTCAGGCAAATATCTTGTAGAAATGAAAGCTGTCTTTGGTGATTCTTCAGAGAACCAAGAAAGGATATTTCAACGTACTGCTTTGGATATCTGTGGAGTATTTTTAGTATTGCAGTCGTATTCAACATGACAGAAGTAGCAGGTAGCTAACATGTGTAAATAAAGCATAATAATAGCAGTTGAATAACAACTGTAATATTGTTCTGTAATTATATTTAATGAATTAGATTCTATTTTTATTTAGTATGCTATTTCTTTGAGTTTTTCATTCAACCTGTCTTGGAAGGTTTACAGCATACTGTATCCGCTGCCCTTGCAGTACTGTGATAAGTGAAGTAGCTAATTGAATGCAGTACACAGTATATACTGTAGCTCGTTCAGCATCATAACGCTGACTCACTCTTTAGCGTCTTTAGAAGTTACATTACGTTAAAGGTGGTTTCCAAAATGAAAGAATATAGTAGCCGGGCAGTTTTCAGAGGGTGGCCCGCTACAGCAGTAATTGAGTCATAAAAGGTATTACAAAATCATACAAGTTTGGTTTATAAAAATAACCCCTAAAAGATGCATGTTAATGTTAAGGAAAAGGGCAACAAGCTTCAAGAGTCGAAACATCAAAATGTAAAAGTCTACCTAGTAATGAGGAATAACTTTCCTTCCATAGATCAAAACAGCAAACGGATGATTAAAGGATGTCATGCAAACTAGATGTTTTTATTGAGTTTATATCTGTTTGCTCAGGGAAGAGCTGCCAACCAATGACGCTGTTGGTTTTTAGCAAACGGGGCATATTGAATCCTCTTGCCAGACAAAGAATATTTCCGTCATGTTGCAGATGACACCCCCAGCCCACATCTGAGTAAACAGCAAACACGAGTATGGGAGCGAGCACTGAATGACAGCTGCACGAAATCTACCAGCAACCGACCACATCAAACAAAGAACACCAGCATTGTGTGACAGTGGTCACAAACTACAATTATACAAAGACAGATGCACAAACTATTATCTCCAACCAGACATGCTCTCGTAGATTTGTTGTTAAGGCACACACACACAGACACGCAGCATTGTGTGAGTAAATACCACTCCGCTGGGTTAGTCAACAGCCAGGTGTATACTCTGCAGACAGAGCTTGTCACACGGCAAACAGGGACGAAACAGGGAGCTCTGGCTCTGTTTTACCAGTCTCCACACTGTTGTCATATTCAGCTGCAGCACTGCTGATATATACAGGAGAACACAGTGTTCCCAACCCGCTATAAGCCCCTTCTTGTAACAGTCAGTCATCGAGTATCACACCACCAACACCATCACTGGCAGCAGCCGCACAGCGCCGCTGGTTCCTTATTATGTTCGCTCAGTGAAGGAGCAGAAGATAAGCCCTTAGCCTAATCTAACATAAATAGTATGGACGCCTTAACGTCCATATAGAGGGGATAGAATCAATAAGATAATTTGCATTCATTTTGGTCCAAACTGTAAAATCAATTATTTTTATCCCATTGCATTACAGGCGTCATGTGGTTCACTTACTGAAGAACTGAGGTAGGAGTTATTTGTTCTGCCTGATTTTGATTATATTGACTCGGTGACTTATAAATAGATGAATCGATGTTTACGATTACACTTGACAAGGACCTATTTTATATAGTGTTACCCTAAATGCTATTTGTGCTCATACAGAATCCAGCAGAGCATTTTGCACTGCTGGATTAACACCGCTTCAGCTTTTCCCTCACAGCTTGTGATAGGCATTTCACTATTTGCTGAGTTTTCTTAAAATATATCATGAATTGACCGAAAAATGATCAAAACATGAATCAATTATAAAAGAAGTGTTAATCGCAGATCTGGTACAAAGCAGTAACATTATGAAATATTATTTATTTATCTCTCAAAATCGACAAAAATATATATTACGTTTGAAATGCTATCGCGTTGTATTAGCACAGAGAAGCCTTTTACTGTCTGGAGGTTAAAACGTTCAAACAGCTACAAGGCCACACTTCTGAATAGCTCTTTTATAATCTGATAACAATGTATGTCTTATAATAAGAGGATTTCTTTGATTCAGTTTTAGTTATTTATTTTTGCTATTATCTCAGTCATGCGATATTACGGTGTGACAACACTATATCATGTTGTAGAATACACAAAGCTAACCGTGGGTTGGTATCTCTTATGCTGGTGCAATACTCTCATCAAACCTAAGACATAAATCCTTTCCTTCCATCCTCCCATCACAAATCACTTACTGTCTTTTTCCCTCTCGTCTCTGTATAGTAAATCTCCCTCGCTCTTACGCTCTTATCTCCGATATCGTTTCCTTTGTGCCAATCTGTTGTTCTTATGAGATGCTCGTTAAGGTTTGCATAGATGGTATTCTTCAATGGCAAACGCTTCAAGATGTAGTACAAATACATCATACGTGTTACATCGATCACATTCTTCTCAACCATGGTCTTTACCTGAGAGGTCAGTAACACTTTTAAAGCTTGTAGACAGAAAGGAAAGGTTTCTAATGAGGTTGATACATTTAGTTTTCCTTTGTTGACACATGAATCTATTGTGATTAATAATGTTGTCTTTTATTGGTGTATAGATAATGCTTCTGTCATTTTAAATGAGTGATAGCTGTTGAAGCAATGCTTTATAGAATAATATTCAGAAGGGAAATGAAAGATATTGAGGCAAGAAAATATGACCTAGTGTGAGTGTCTACCTGACATACAGCATCATGGCTGCTCTCGGCTGCTGTTTGTGTATGTTATGCATCCATGAGAGTCATAAGAGGGAAAGAGAGGACTGCAGTAATGATGCTGCAGCTCTTAACTCCATCTCCTTACTTTAATGTGGAAAGCCTTCTCTAATCTCTCGCTCCATCTCGCTGCTCTTCATCTTATTCCAGTCAAAGTAATCTCCCTATGAAACAACGCTTAATACGGTCCAACATGTAACAGCTCACAGTTGCACAAACACATCCGACCACCAACAGCCACGTGCCTCTATTTCACTTGCAAGCCTGACGTCCCACAGTGTGATGATGCACTGCCGCTCATTGCGTTCATCAAAAGAATTTCACACAAGTTTTTATGTGCAGTGACTATAGCTTGCATCCTTCATCATTATGACTTAGTATTGTTGTAATTATGAGATTCTCTCTCATCATTATGGGGAAGAAAGATTCACAATTACAGTGAAAGGAAAAGGTATGTGATTAAAACAGTTTGAGAAAACAGGAACATGAAGACTAGCTGATTTCATTTGGATCAAACTCGTATTAAAGGATCGCTTTGACGCTTGTAAAGGTACCGATGTGAATGAGTACTTTAATTTGACACTCATTGTGACAAAACGTGCACTTTAAAGACCTTACCTTGGACTCTAAGATGAATGTTTTCTTTTCTTTTGTTAATATCTTTGAATTAAAGGTAGGGTATGTAAGTTTGAGAAACCGGCTCGAGATCGCTAGAATTTGAAAATACACGACCGGAGAAAATCTGCCACTTCCTTACAGAGCCCCTCCTCCAACACACACGCACGTGCACATGACCAATGAGGGCACGAGATAAGTTTGTGCACAGATGGAAGGCTGACAGGCAGGTAGGCCGTCCAGTTATTTTAGCCGGGCCGGCTCAGATGATTGGTCGTGCTTTTTACAGTACTACGGCTTCCACAGATGACATTTTTTTATGGATTTGTTGTCAAAGCACTTAAGATATTCATTGCTATCGGGATCTTAAGAGCATTCCATGGAATATAACAAAAATATAACAAAAAGTGTATCTCGAGCCGGCTTCTCAAACGTACATACCCTACCTTTAAAGATGAGAATTATCAATAATGAATTTAGTCGGGGGAAAAAAGTAGTGTAAGGCCTTGAGGCTTTTGAAGATAGATATGTATGTTGTTTGTGCACATACTCTGTGTACAAATAATACATTGATACAAATTATCTGTTACTGTAAATATCGATTTTTATCTCAGTTGCATTGGCAACCAGAGCTGCTGATGTCCATTTTTAAAAGCAGCTTTCATTTTTCGACCTTTCACCTGGGTGGGATTAATGTGCAGGGATTATCTAGCAATGATGAAAGATTGACAGGAGCCCTGTAGATTAATTTGTCTCAACCCATGCATACAACACGAGGACAAATGAACAACTCTCGAACATTTCCAGGGTATTTTTCCTTAAAAAACATGGTTTGTGAGGTACCACCCTGATTAAGGTTGAGCAAAGATAAACATTTGTCTACGTAAAATAAGATGCCACTTTGGACACCAGACACATGAAGGCAAATAGATTATGATTACATTCTAACACTATATTCTAAAAAAAAGAGAATATAATCAAGCCAGAGGAAAGATACATGTTCGCCTCCTATGGAGTAATGCCTTACATGAGGCCGTGTGCAAACCCTCTGTGGCGTAACATTTGCATTTTTTTGCAGCTATTTTGTCAGTACATGATTGCTTTGTGTACAAACATCAGGTCACACGCACAGATTATTTGAGGCACAAGGCAAAGATGAGTCGGTTTGATGCTGACAGTGCTGCCTTCAAAGTAGACACACCGTTGGGAAAAGACGTCAGTATTTGAACAGATAAGATCGTAGCCTTCCCTCCTGGTTATATGCAGGGAGAGGGAATGTTTCATTTGAGAAGCTGTGATTTGTTACACGTGGCTGCACACATTGTAGGTGAGGGGGTATTTCGCCTGCTGCTTTTCAGCTGTCACCCTTTTTGAATCTGCTTTCATACCAGCATTGATGGACATATTAGTTACTTTATGGTGTTGCATGAACACTTTCAAACCGCAGCTACTTAACAGGAAAGACTAACGTTCTTTATCAGCAGCTTTATCATTGACATGTTCACTCAAAGCTTGACTTTGACACTCGCTGCAGAGCTTCTTTTAATGGTGAAAGGATGGTGCTGTTTTTCAGGCAGAACACGATTTTGAGATCTTATATAATGATGCAAATGATTTCAATGGCATACTTGAGCCCCCCATTTACTGCCGCACTCTTTTTGTCAACACGACTCTATGTTTCGTGAGCATAATGAGCTCAGGCTCTTTCACTTGAGCTATCAGTATTTGTATGTCCGTTGTTCACGTATAACCTTGCATGAAATGATCTCTGGCTTTGTAGGAAGACAGTGATGCGACCTAAGAGATGCCGTCTACTGTATACACATTATCATTTTTAAAATCATTCAGTGCACTTAAATGATAACCGCTGGTGAAAACCTTACAGTTTGTTCACCACCTTTGAGCGAATTCTTGTTCATGTTATATTTTCTTTCTAATTCTAACCATGCCTCTTCTAATGATGTCAGATAAATCCACCTCTCAGTTTCTTCCAGTTTCCTTCTCATATCTTCATTTCATATATTGCATCACCATGTTCGTCCAGTAAATACATTTGTAGAAAGGTCAGGAAAAATGTAATAACTATGTCCATATGATTATGATGCCACACTGTGATAGGCTATGGAAATATATTTGTTAGTGTATCTCCTTTCCTGGTCTTAAATAACGCACAGAAAGCTTTCAGGACTTATGATAACTTAAGCATACACTTGTAATTATATCTAGATGTATATTTACAATGTATACTTATATCCTTCTCCTACCATTTGTCCTTGAAGACTTTGTTAGTGGTTCTAGCCTACTCAAATCGTATAGGAGCTGTATTGGTATGGTGTGTTTCTTATACAGTGTGTTGTCAGTAAGAACAACCGCATTTGGAAGGCATGGTGTAAATGTGTCTAACCAATCCACAATGGCTCAGAACTAAACACCAAAGTAAAAAACATAATCCAAGTATCACTGATTTGCATCTCAGTCTATTTCACATTCGTATCACAGAGCCTGCTGCACAATTCGTCTCTCTCAGTAGTATCAACGGACATACTGTACAGTAAACTGCTGAGCCAAGAGGCACTCTATTAAAGTCCTGCTGGCAGATTAGTTGATTGGGTCAGATAAGCGTCTGGGCATCACACTTTCTAATTGAAAAATCTTGAGCCCAGGAGATTTTTCCATTCTAAAATACACATTGATTGTGATCTACAGAGGCATGGGTTTGATTTGTCAGATTTCGTATGCAGTAGTTGTATTACTAATGTCGAATATCCTCTATGATAGAAGTCTGCATTAAACAGAAACATCAGAGATTTTTCAGTATTGTGTTCATCTGTACTTATAACCTAAAAAGACTGATAGTCTAAAGCCACTTAAGCTACTTTGTAAGGCTATACTTAAGTCACAGGTTGCACAATTCATTATTTTGTAAGTCCATGCATTATCAAGTCTTTGTAGCAAGTCAAGACTGAAAAGTCCCACATCAAGTTCTAAACTTATAGTTTTGAGTATGAACTATGTGTTTTTCTGTGAATAGTTTTTATTGACCACTATCTAAATTAACTTTGGTATCATTTTCCAACTGCCGCTCATTAAACTTTGTGTTCATGGTGCTCTTCTACAACTTGATGGGATGCTTTTATATATGACCTATGACACCGACCAAGTGATCGAAAACAATACGCAGATGGTCATTACATCGACAGAAAAATTTAACAAAATATTGTTAAATTAATAAATGCCCTATAACGGAACCCTTTAATCACACGTGTGCTTTGTCATATCACAAAGCATGCCCTTGCCTTCTTATTGATTCTTTATGTTGTTATTCCTCCAGGCTCAGCATCGTATTGCATACATATAAAGAACGATTGTGCCCCAGGACAATTAACAATTAAGCTATCATTTCATGAATTACACCAATAAAATGTATATCCGCAATAACATCAATAATATACATACAACAACAGTGTCATTGTTTCTGAGGAGAAAAAGAGTTGCATGCGAACACGTGTGTCGAAAGCCAATGCTGATGATACATTCACCCGACAATAAGACAACAGCCTTCACAATGTTGCCTTAAGATATCTTTCAGACCGAGAGAGAAAATGTTTCCCCCGCCCCTCAAAATAACTACTCTGTTACCCTTTCAGAAGGTTAGAGCAATGCATTTTAAGAAGCAGTGGAGCTTGCAGCGTCTGCAACCTGGCCTGTTTCTCTGTGATAGCCCATCACTGTTTGTGTGCCAGAGCTTCTAATAACGGATTATCATGGAGCTGCTCCACATGTTTCGCTGAGGCCTTTAAGTCTTTTCATTAAAGAAATTGTTTCATCACATTTCTGTGACTAATCTATAATAGCCTTAAATTGTTTGTGGCTACATATTAGATTGTTTGGCCAACGCCTTAAAGATTTTCTGTAATAAACTATTGTTAACCCACATTCAATAGAGTTCATGGTAATGAAATCTGTGAAGAAAATATTGTTGTATCTTCTTTCTTTGGTAGTGTATTTCGTGAGAACTATAGTCTTCATAACCGCAGAACTATATTTAAATTATAGAGACATGACTAATAAACAAAGCCATGACACCGTATATCCACATAACTTTCAGACTTGCTCTGTCTTGTCTAATGTTTCTGCATAATTAATTTTCGCCTTTCAGGGTCATTCACATCAAACCAATTCAATGTGTTAAAGAAAAGGCTATAGAGAGTCATTTCATTCTGCATAAGGTCTATAGTTCTTCTGAGGTGATTGTTTTAAACCAAAGCAAATTTGGACCAGATCAACATCTAGACAGACTGTAGGCAGACAGACTAACTTTGATTTCCTGCTCTGACAGCAGGCATTGGATTGTTTGTTTGATATTCATTCACCCACTGCAAAATGATTGTGGCCGACTAAGCTCCCAGATATGAAAGTGCATAAGCATGCATTAGACTATCCGTAACCTACGCTGAGCGGGACTCCAAACAAACAAATAGATGGAGACATTCTGGTTTATGCCTCCCACATGCACTTGTGCATGAGTCAGCAGAAAATAATTCAGACCATATGGCTTCAACTGTGTCCAAAAGAAGAGGAA
Organism: Gobionotothen gibberifrons; assembly: GCA_943591055.1. Classification (NCBI taxonomy): domain Eukaryota; kingdom Metazoa; phylum Chordata; class Actinopteri; order Perciformes; family Nototheniidae; genus Gobionotothen; species Gobionotothen gibberifrons. Next base: position 664,566 of record CALSBZ010046848.1, on the reverse strand, counting down.
TTGTTGCAGGTTAAACCAAAACAACAGACAGAAGCTTAATTTCCATAATACTGTTTACAGAGTTGAGTTGTATGAGTGATGCATGATCAGCCATAGATTAACTGAGCTGAAGGAATCCTCTGCAGGTTCACACTGAATGCTCCTTCTGCCTGGTGAGGAGAGCTGCAAGAAACTGATACTACAGTGGTGTAGAGCCATGTGATTGCCAGTGTTTTCACAATGCACCACAAATGTGTTGATTCATAATTGCATTTTTACATTAACTCAAATTGAAATTAGAGCCTTGGAGTACAAACAGCAGGTGGCCTATTTCAGGTGTGACAGATAAATGCAACGATCAAGGACAATAAACGGGGGCCATTGTCCTGATTAACAATTGCAGTTCAACCTTCCTTTAGTACAGTAGAGCCTGTGCATGGTGACTTTGACAGTAAGGACACCATGACCCAAAACTGCCTCCAACATGAATGGAGCCTCAGAGCAGCAATGTGAATGTGGGCCTGGTCCCTTACAGTAACCATTATAAATCTCATGGACTGGACCTGTCATGTATTTTTTTAATAAATGCATGGACCTTAATTTTGTATAATGAAATTAATTAACTTCAACCCATCAAGAGGAGCCACGCTCATCTTCAGAGGAGAACAGCTTATAGGCAAACCCCCTCAAGAGGTCTGTGCCTAAAAGTCACCTTGGGAGGCCACATTGACGGGATAAGTATGGCGCAAACGGGGTGAAATTGGGCATCCGCCAGGAAGGCAGGACATAGAGACATACAGCTGCATATGTAAAGGAAATAAGGATAAATCACGTTTTTAATAGCCACCCACCATCTCTTGAACGCCCTTTGAGATTGATCTCACTTATGAGCTTGTGTAAGGAGGAACTGCACTCAGTCTGCAGCTCTGCAGTACCATGTGTCCTTTCACTATCCGGAGCTCGGAGCGCTTGTGCTCTTGTTATGCTCCGAGGATTTCAAGATTTTGCGTCAAAAATAACAAACAGTGGCTTCACTGGGACTGTGCTTCATCCGTGCGCTACCGGATAGGCCTAGTGGCCAGAAACCCCTCTGTTCTCTACCTTATGTAGGTCATCAATGACAACATCTGCGATGTGAAAGCAGGCATTTCTTCAGCATGTGGTTATAAATGATGCCTTTGCACCGAGGGCCCTTACCTTCTGCTGTCGCCTTGCCATATCTGTGGGCTGTTTTGCATTGAAGGGGTAAGCGACGCATCGCATCACAAAAACATACAACTGCAGCTTCTTTTTACGGTCTTCTTCTTCCCTATGCATCTTCTCCAGGTCCTCTTTCTCCTCGCTCGCGGCGGACGGGCTCGGGCTGGTCGGACGGGCACTGCTGCTGCTGCGGCTGCTGCTGGGAGCCAGCCCGCCCGCGCTCTCGCTTGTCCTGCTTGGAGAGATGCGGGATCCGGCCTGGGGTGCCATCGCCTCTTTGCTTTCCTCCTCCACTATCCCATCAGATTCCTCCTCGCTGGACGACGGATCTAACATTTTGCTCTAGAGGTGATGCGTCCCTACAGATCTCCTAACCTACTAAATAAGGTGTTTCGATATCCTTCAGATGATGTCTGTGCCGTTGTCTTATCCGTGCTGATATTTCATGAAGAATATGCCCGGAGTCAAGACAGGGATAGGCCCGGATTGTACTCGCGCGCTGAGGGATGTCAGCAGTACGAGTGGAGCTGGAGGAGGTCGACTCTGCTCCACACTCAGCTTTCTCCGCCTGCGCCGAGCACTCGTCGATGCTTACGTATTTTCTGTATTTTATTGGCCAGTCACTGCTGCGGATGTGAGAGGGGGAGGTGAGAAGGGAGCGGAGGGGAGGGGCAGGGAGAGTGTAGTGTACAGCTGAGGGAAAGGAGAGCGGCTTTTTTTTCCCGAAAGCGGGCGATGGCCTCTCCCTGCCTGCCAGGCGGGGACGCAGGCGCGGGAGCTGCCCGTGGTCCTGAACACAGAATAATAAGAACAGAGAGTGAAGGATGCGCGACTCGTCCTTAATCCCATCCTCTGCAGTGCTACACCTAAAATGGCTGCCACGGGATTTCTAATATTGTCACTGAAATGGGGAACATTATTCAGTGTATGTGCAGAGCAGTTGGTGTAAAACGTGTCTCCTCCTGAGCCGTCCCATGCCGTGTGCTGGTGAAGGGTGGGGTATAGCCATGAAGGCTGAATCTCCATGCTCTATGTCTGTTGGCTTCTGATGGAGAAATGGATTGTTGCAGTATGCGTTGGTAGGCATTTCTTGAATTACGCTGCAGTCACATGCGTTCAGAGATGTATGGTTGAAGGAAGAGAAATCAGGTGTTCAACTTAATCTCATAGTTTCTGACCAAATACAGATATTCAATTTACAGTGTTAATATTTACTAAAGTAACATCTAAAAGCAAAGTCTGTGACTTGGTTGAATTATAGTATATGTAAAGATACACGAATGAAACTATATGACAGTTTTGCAATACTTTATGATAAACAAGTGTGATTTGACGCACTGTGTAATCAAGTCATCAGGGGCAAACTGACTACATTCACACATGGTTTGCAATACTCATTTTGTGGATAAGCTTTTGAAGACATAATGGCAACTGGTTTCACTCTTTTCAATTTCTTTAAAGAACAAGGAACGCTTTGATGACCAGTATTTTTACCTTGGCCCTTAATACATGTACAATAACCTGGCATGGTTTTTTTATGCGTTGACATCACTTTCCAAAGCACCGAGGTGGCAGATAGAGATAGCATTCGTCAGCATGAAAGAGAAAATGCTCAGACTATTTTGACATTTAGATTCAAAGACAACAGCTCTTTTTTTAAAGAAAATAATATGACACATTAGCACAGCAGTTACTGTGGGTCACGTAACTGTCTGGCACCTAACCAGGGGCCATATTCCCATAATTAAACCAACACAAATCACGGTTGGCCTATGAATTATGAGAGACACTACGACAGATGTTTCTACTAAACAAATACTGTTAATATTTGGGATAGAAATGATCATCTAAGCGATCCCCCAACAGTTTCACCTTGAAAACCACATTTTCATAATAATGACACATTATAAAAAAGGACTAAAGCCACTCACTGGAGTTAATCTGTTGATGATTATCTCTGCCTGCTGATGAGATTGTTTAAGTGAGAGCTTTTGGAGCTGCTCTGACCGCCCGGTCCTGCCTCTGACTGGATGTACCTCTACTCTACTCTCTCCTTTCCTTTTCTACCTTGTTGGTTTATCAACTTTTACAATTAAAGCAATATCTGCCTCTTTGTTAGGGGTCGCATATGTTCAACAGTTGGGAGCTGTTCAACCAATATATATATATATATATTCCCCCCACATATGATATTACCTTTGATTTGTTTTTTAGAGGTAAAGCCATCTAGTAATTCCTCTGACCCTCACTGTGTTCCCCTCCCCCACCCTCCCCTGGTACTTACAGTCCTAGCAAACCCATGTCAGCCTTTGTACTGTAAACTCAGCATGCACACAGGATAAGCTTCAACTACGAGATTAAATGTAATCTGACAGTTGGACTGACTAGCTGCTATTCCAGATGTTCTTTATGTGTCTGACCCACAATTCCCTGTCTGTATGCTTTCAAGGACTCCCATCTCCAGTTTTGCTTTAGAGTATCTCCTGTTGCCCTGACGCTGCGTTTAAAAGTCCTGTTTTGGTTTTTACTCACACAGTTTGCCCGTGTGGATTCTCAGCATGAGGTTTGCCTTTGTTCCCCATAGCACTTAGCTCATTAGGTTCCCAGCAGGCCACTGCCAGCTCCTGACGGGTGAGACCCCTCAGTGTTGTGGCGCTGCACACTCTTGAGATCAAATCAAATCAAATCAAGTTTTATTTATATAGCACATTTTTAAAACGATTTTTGGTTGAGCCAAAGTGCTGTACATACAATAAAAATACTTCACAATAAAAACACTTTACAACAAATACAACAGCACAAATAAAAAATCTCACACAGGGAAATGTCAGGAGTCGTGCTCCGCTCAGACTAGAAAGCCAGAGAGAAGAAGTGAGTTTTAAGTGTAGATTTAAAAAACCCTAGGGTCTGGGCCGACCTCACATGGAGGGGTCTAGCAATAACCTCTGCAATGTTACTCTCCAAACCTTTTAAACATTAATAATTGACTGAAGTTCTCTGCTCCGCTCCTCTACTCCAACCAGAGTGTGTACACATTAAATGTTGATGTCTTTCAAGGTAGTACAACAAAAAAGGCCAGTGTGGAAAAATATATACATTTAACTTTGCAGCTGGAATTGTGTTTGTTTGTGTTTTAAGGAGAGGATTTACACTGTCGTAAATGTCCATCATCAGACTAGTGTTCAGGAAGTTAAGAAGACAATCTCACCACCATGTCCAGTTAACAGCTGTGTATCACTCATCTCCACATGCTGATTAAGATGGAGGTCATGTGACATGTTCAAATGCTCCAGGACAGCTTTTAATAGACTCTGTAAGAAGATCCACTGCTGTTTCAAAGGTCAATAAATAGCTTGTATATTTAAACGTAGTAGAGTGGTTCTAAAACCTGCAATTACAGATTGTTTGCCCCTTAAGAGCAGTATAGGAAGAAGTTGTGGACTAAGCAGTTCTCTGTTAACAGCCAGGCCAGCACCTACGGAGCACCATGAGCGTTTATTTGCAGGCATGTTTGTGTCCACCAAACCAACATAAACCCAATATTCACTCTTTTCACACTCTGTTTGGTCTTCACCAACCCCTGAGGGAAGATATGTGGCTCTTCAGCTGCTAAAGTCCCCATTACTGCTTACCAGCTAGGGGCTATTTCAGGTGAAAGACACTCAAATGCTCTCCAGATTTGAGTGAAAGATATGGATATATACAATTAAATGACAAATAGGAACAATCTATGTGAAACAGTATGAGTGTTGTCTCCAGATCAGCCTTTAAAGGATACATTGTGGTGACATTATGTTCTCAATGCAACATTAAAATGAACTGTTGGTGAAATATGGTCATTTGATATTTGGTCACATGACCTCTCGAAAGCAACTCCATGTGCATTCAGACATATCAACGACTGTCTACTAAAAATGAACCCAAAAGAAGAATAGGTTCAACCTGGAGAAAAAATACATGTATATGCGTATCTAACTCCATGAGATGAATCATATCTGAACCTCTGTTGACCCTTCATCAGAAATGAATTATTGATTACAGCCATGCTTTAAAGAAACCAGCCTCACTGTATCCTCACATCTTCTCTATGATCTGAACAGTTGTTCTTTAACATTCATTCCGTCTCTTAACATGAAAAACCATAATGAAAACAACAACAAGGTTTGTGTTTATTTGTGAGTGTGTTACTGCATGTGTCTTTTGTGCGCTGTCATGTGTGTGTCTATGGAGAATTGACACAACCAGGATGTGTAAGGCACACAGTGACACATGACAGAATAACAGCACAATGATATATTAATAACTTCCATCACTTCTCTTCATTTAGAAATCGCAACATCCTATACTTTATATGTATACAGCATGTATTCTGAAAGAGTGTCATAGTGTATGAGAGGATGTGTAAAAAGAATTCATATAGTCCACGCTTGTATCATTGAGATCTGTTCTCCTATTAAACGACTATAGTCACCACTCTTAAGCTCTGAAGATCTGTTTGAAAAAAGGTTTGTAAGCGATACATTGACGGACTTATACATACACACACACACGCTCACACATCTTCACACATACACATACACACACACACACACACACACACACATCTTCACACATACACACATGCACACACACGCACACACACACGCTCACACGCTCACACATCTTCACACATACACATACACACACGCACACACACACACACACACGTTCACACATCTTCACACATACACAGAGGCTCAGAGCTTCTCTGGAGTTAGCTGAGGAGCTTTTTGAAATATGTAAATGCTGGAAGCGGTTTTAATGTGAGATTGATGGAATAGGGTCAGTGTCAGCATGCAGCTACTTTAGCCGACTCTCACAGAGAGCTTCACACCCAGCAAATACTGTATGATGGAGCTTGTCATTTTCACCAAGAATGTGTGGACATCCTGGGAACTGGCATTTTAAGATATGTGTGAGTTAACAGATGGGTTTTATGTTTATTAGATTTTTTTATTTTGAAGTGATATTGGATTATAAATGGCTTGCAGATGAGTAAAATGCTAAATATTTAACATGGCGATGGGTAGTGATTGGACTTTAGGAGTAAGGAGAAGCCCGTGTCTGAAGAAATTCCCAACCAATCGGTATAAAGCCTTTTACGTATGTTTTCAGTTTGTTTTCCCTAAATGCAAAATAGGAACGGGAATTCTTATATTTCCATGTTTGCTCTGAGTAATTCATTTGCAGTGAATTTGTAATGGCATCCAAGCAGGTCTAGACAAATATATATATATATATGTTTTAGTTTCTTACATTTATCATGTTATCTTCCTTGTCTGTATAACTGTATTGTACACTATTTGTTTTCCTTGCACAATGTCCTTACAGCAAAAAATGCACATGAGTTCATTTGATGGATTATCCTTACTGTTTAAGGTTCCTTTTTTGATATTTTCCGACTAAATTAGAATCATGTTTTTTTTATATTCAATTACATTTGGGTTGGAAATGGGATAAATCTTTGCAGATTAGCTCCGGGCCAAAGGTAGTCCTCCCTGAGAGAAAAAATAAGCACTATGTCATCATGTTGGACAGCACAGTTCCAGGTGTGGAGGCCTCATAAAGATCACCAGATGAATGCTCGCCTTTTCCTCACACAGTTCTCAGGGTAGAGAGGGGAGATGATGCCAGAAAAAGACTCATTAATAATGCAGCGAGAAGCTAGAGCCTCACCACTTTAACATGACAGAAAACCCCTATAGCTCCGGCTCAATCCGCTCATCAAGGGGGATATCTATCTATCTGTGCACACAACAGGGAAAGAGGCAGATGTTTGTAACCTGTTGTACATATCGACACAATCGTCAGCTGCGTTTTTGAGGACAAAGATCAAATGCAGTGAGAAAGTAAGAAGAGATCATCACTGCAGCTTCACAGATTCTCTCAGTATAGCTAAGTATTGCCCTCTGTTGGCTAGATAGTCAAAGAGCGCTTAGTTTCAGCTGGTGTGTGTGTTGACTGGAATTACCATTTGAACAAATACAAATATGATCTGTTTGGCAGGGATGGAAAAAAGAATTGCTCGAGAAAAATTGCTATTACTTTAAAGAAGTGTTACGGAAGTTAAAGTAAAAGTACTTTACTGTTGAATGTACTGTGAAATGTACTCAGATAAAAGGTCAGGTACAAAGTTTTCTGAGTAAAATAAGGCTTTTTTGAATTATGATGTTATGGTTACTGACCTTTAGGCTATAGAGTTGTAACTTTATTAATACATCAATCATTTCAGCCCCAAATATATAACATACATTATTCTGAAATGGGCCATTCTCCATCGTATACGTTTTCTTTTAATAAGTATATTTTGATGCTTAAACTGTTGCTTTCACAAAGGTAAGATACTGAATGGAGGATTGTCTTTGTAGTTTTACTCTGTATATATAGCTCTTTCAATTCGATTGTGAAACAGCGCCTCTCTACAAGGCATGTGCACAAAATGTAACATTTACCAAAAAACATCTTTCATACTACAGAACAAAAAAAAACCTTTGCAAAGTTCAGACATGTTACATTTATTTTGTTTATTTTTGGGATGGAAATCCAAACCCGACTGGATTTGATGGATGATAAACGCAAAATCTATCAATAACAACAACATCACTGAACATTTGAAAATGAATCCACATGCATCTCGACAGTTCCACCAACCTCATTCACATAACTTTGTAATTATAATGTAGTCCTCCTGTTTCCTTCAGATGAGAACTAGATCAGTCAAACAATGTTTATCTCTGATCAAGTTGGACAGCTAGGTTTTCATCTGTTCTCTGCATCAACCTATTTTTACCCCAGTTTGAAGTTCCTGTCAGCCTCCAGCTTGTGAAATGAGTTTTAAAATACTTTTCTGCCTTTACCCTCCAGCACCGGGTATTTATCACTTTCAGAATTGATTACTTAATCCTGTGTTAAGTCTGGCATCTTGCTGCCTTTCAATCCCTTCACCTCAAATGAACCAAAAAGCATAAAGTCATTCATTATTACCAAATTCTTGTGGCTTTTTTTCAACGTAGATTGAACATGTCCCCAGTCATTTTGCCAAAAACATCGCAAAACCTGCCTGAGGGAATTTGTTAATCAAAGTCACATTACCAAACAAACATTACCTCTCAAAGCATACTGCTAATGACTTTCCATTGTTGTCAATCTTGTTTTTAATCCTACATTGGCTGCTACCGCTGTGGTGGTATTACTTTCAAGACTCCAGTGGCCCATTTACTTAAAAAATAGCTTATTTCAATGTCAAATCCACCGTAGTTTGAAATCGAACGGTCATACATGGATGCATAATGTTTGTTAAAAAAGTTTTGGGAAGTTAGACCTTCTTTTCTCGTTCACCTAACTCCTAACTCCTCTATCCCGTTATTTTATTATGAATGTATAGTATAGTATAGTTTCCGGTATCATTAGCCCCGTTACGTCTTTGAGTATGTGCTTTACTTTGTCTTTTAAAGCAATCGTTTTTTTTAAATAAATCTCTATAACAATGTCTATCATTGTAATGTGTGTTCCTTTAGTGTGGTAACAACTGTGGGTTTAGTGGTTGCAGAAGTTGAAAATAGTCAGGTGACTTCTCCAAACAATGGGGACAATGTTCCAGTCCAAAATCAAGAAACAAAAAGTTTAGCTCAAAGAATTAAAGTTAGATTATCCTCGGTCCTCGATTATTCATTTTCTTCTCTGGAAATCATGTTCTGGGCATTAATTAGTTTCTGAAATGCTTACGTGTTTGGTAGTGTGTTTTGTAAATAAGAAATACATTGGATCTAAAATGTGGAGTTTCTGAGACTTCAAATAAATGTAACCCCTGAATTGAGAAAGCCAATCACACTATATCACTAAACAGCAGTGCCCAGTTTGAGATAACACTTGATATATCCTATATAAATCCAGGTTGCATTGAAGTACATTATTCATTTCACTCACTTATGTGCAGTTCTAAATTCATCCTGTAATACACGTGTGTCACCAAAAGAGGTCAGCAGAATCCTTTTTATTACAATGAAAATAGCCATTCAATCATTCATGGTTGGTTGAAAATAGAAAATAAAGATTAAGTCAACAGATCAGTTTCTATTTCACTCAATGCCATATACATTAGAGATATTGTTTCCTATTATTATATTCCAACACAAGCAAAGTTTGAAACACACTGCAGTCTGATTATTCATCGGACCTTTAAATAAGTCACAAGTATATTTTCTGTTTATAGTGACGCAGCTCATATCTACCTATTGTATGAGGTACAGGTGTATGAGAGCATGTCTTTAACCAGATAGTTATGAGTTCTCTTATTTTTAAATAAGAATGCCAATGATCAAAATAATCTAAGCTCCCATCTGATATACATTGTGTGAATGTAACAAAAGTCCAAGTACAGGAAAAAACTAAACATGCTTAAACCTTTGCTGTCTCATGTTACTTCAAAACCAAACGTCCCTGATTCATCTATTGTGTATTTTTCTGATCATCTAATGGTTTTCATTAATACATATAATGTATCAAGCATGAGTAACTGTTTTCTTTGTACCTGAATACTTCTAAATGAGTACATATGTAGATACACCTATTAGGTTTTCATTGAAAGAACAAAGTGATGCAGGAGAAATGTCTGATGATGCTTTATTTTTGAAAGATATCTTTTGAGAGCATTGCCCTTATGGTCTTACAAAAAACACAAGCCCTCTATTCGCGCAAATTCACTCAATAAAGGTATTTATAGTTGATTGCAGTGTTAGTGAGCAAATTGTAGAGGAACAGTAACATCTCAGACCCCTCCCTGGGGGAGATACCTCCTGTCAGCCCTCCTCTCCGCTGGAAGAGTCACTCTCTCTTCCCCTCTCTACATCAGTGGCGTTTCAACCCTGATGACAAACGCTATCGACACTGTGTGGCGTCGTACTGGAGATCTGTGATTTATCAATGTGTATGGTTATATTTGCTCCGGTAAGTTTAAGCTCTCTTGTCTTGCTATTGTGTAGTTTTTGGTTAAAGTTAAATCTGTTTTAATTCACTGCTTGAAACATTATATGACTGATATTGTCAAGTGTGATCTTGATTTATTGATTAGCTGATTGGTGAAAAATCTGTCATATTGTCAGGTCAGTGCTTTTTGTTGATGTGACGTGTCGCGTAGAAACAGACAAATCTATTCAAAGTAGTTTACCCAACGTTCATTTCTCAATCTTAATATGAGTATGCTGCGTATGAACTCTAAAGATCAAATGAATCAGAGATTTCAGACCTAAAATAAAATCTGTACTGTACTGCTGTGGCCACCCTCCGGTGCACAGTAAGCAGCTCTGTGAGTTGTCTTCCGACCTTTAAATTATGCAGGTATTGTTTTCAAACCAATTATAAATCTTAATAATCAGTAATTTATTGATGTGTATACATTATGCAGTGTGCTGCACTCAGATCTGATATTGGATTAATTAAATGTCTGAACATTTTATGGCTTTACTTTTGTTTTCCCAGATTTTTGCCATCTGTGCTTTTGCAACATGTGGAGGATACTATGGGCATCTCCAGGTTAAAGTGGACTGTGCAGGCAGGAGGCCGAGTAACGTCAGCATCAACATTGATTTTGGATATCCTTTCAGGTAAAGTGGTTGATTATGTTCCTGTCCAAAAGTATTATCATCTAATTAGGTGATTCATCTACGAATACACGAAGACCCATATTTCTTGTCAAACCTTTCCGGTTTTTCTATTTCGTTCAATCATTTGATATTTGACAATTAATCTATTAACATGTTGTACTGCAAATCAAATTGTGAATTAACCGACTAATTAACAAGCTCATTTTACTGGATGCTCAAATAGATGCATTCAGACTTACCGGACATGGCCAGACAATCGTCTCTGCGTATTTCAGAGGACCGGTCATCCAGACAGAAAAAAAAAAGATTTAAAAGCTGCACAGCTTCAATCCATCATGTAGTCAGGCTCGGCAGAGGGGACCTGACCCATCTTAAAGCTCGGCCAATTTAAAAACAGGAAACTGGCCCAATTTAGGTCCAACATTTTTCACTGCAGCATTAAAAAAGAACTCTCAGCTAAGACTTAACCTCAGGTGGGATTTTGTGATCCGCTTTGCAATGGTGTCTTTCTTTGTCCCTCCGTCATTTTGACTCCTGCACATCTGCATGTTTCATGGCCACTTAGGTGCAATATAAACACCACAAATAATTGAATTTGTCATCCTCATTGTTATTTTGAGTAAACTATGAAGCCATTTTGTTAATTGAACGACTTCAGCATGTCTTGAGAGCGACTGGCCACCATTAACATTTCATTTGATGATTGGATGGTGGGTCTGTGGATGTGAACTCTCATGCCTTGTGGTGGGCCGACCTCTAACTCCATGCTTCTTCAGTGATGGCCAACAGAACTGTTGATTAGTCGTCTCATTAACAGCTCAGCTGACTTGACACTGGTGTCTGTGTGTTAGTTCACTGTCATGTATAAATGTAACAGTAACTCAAACTGCTACAGAATGTTTGAAATGTCTTTGAAATGTTATGCTATTTCTGAAAGAGGTTTTCATGTTTTCAGTAGGCACAAATCTGAATAAGACTTCATTTGGACTCTGCCTGAACACTAGAAAGATGCTAAATATGAGTACAGTACTATATTTGCTTAGTTACTTACATCTTTGTGTTTTTCTCATTTATTTATAAAACAAGATAACACAGAACTGTATGTGTCCAGAGGGAAATTGTTGTGCAGCAGTTTCCAAAAATAAATATTTAAACACATTTATTCTAATGGTCCGCAAAGCTTTTCATAACATGTGAATTTGGAAACTGTACTACATTAGGATGTTGCTATAGTGTACTTCCTTTTGTCACATAGAAAATAACTGCTTTTTTCCGAGGCAGCGTTTTCATGAATATTGTGTCCCTTTGTATGCCACATCAAACAGTTTCTCACTTGTGTATATTTAGCCTGAACCTTCCTTTTCTAGCCACACATTTGCTAAAGAAAGAGTTCTCAGAGTGCCAGTGAAGGCCAAAGTGATGCCTTTCCCACCGACTGAATCTCCTCACATGTTTGTATCATTAACTGTGAACCTCCTTTCTGTCTTGCAGATTAATAGATGTGCATTTTAAGGCTCCCTTGTGTGAGGCAAAGAGGGAAGAGATTATTTTCCTGGATGGCGACTTTTCCTCCGCCTCTCAGTTCTTCCTGACTGTGGGTGTTTTTGCTTTCCTGTACTCTCTACTGGCAACCATTGTCTACGTCTTCTACCAGAACAACTACCTGAAGAACAACAGAGGCCCGCTTGTGGTCAGTGAGCTGATATCTTTAACAAACATTCATATAATAATACCTGAATTAAGTTATAGTGTGATACTGTTGTGTTTGTATAACATGAAAGACATTACATTTACCATCCTATTAATTCCTGTTTTCTTTCCACTCCTGAGCAGGATTTCGTTGTTACATCCATCTTCTCCTTCATGTGGCTCGTGAGCAGTTGCTGTTGGGCCAAATCTCTTTCTGATATTAAGACAGCAACAAACCCAACACAGGTGCTTCTGCTCATCTCAGCCTGCAGAGCTCATGAGAACAAATGCACGGCCACCCAGGAGCCTCTCTGGTCACGACCTAACACATCTGTGGTGGGTGTTCAGTCATCTAATTGTGCACTGAAACATACAAAAGGGTCAAATAAAAAACTCACTTCTGTCCCTTCTTCCTCCAGGTTTTTGGTTTCGTAAATGTTGTCCTCTGGGTTGGCAATATTTGGTTTGTCTTCAAAGAGACAGGCTGGTACAAGACAGGTCAGAGATATCCAACCAGAAGTGCTTCTGGGAAACGCCACAGTGAAATGAGGCAGCGTCTGTACAGTGGGGGCAGCTTCGAGCAGCCGGACGAGGGTTTCGGTCCCCAACTCTCCAGACAAGGCAGTTTCAATCAGCAGGCCAACAGACAAGTTAGCTTCCACGAGTCACAAGTAAGCCTGAGTTTACCGCACGCATATCTTGGAAAACCAGTCATTTATGACAGGGACAATAAAGTAGCTTCTCAAGGGCCGATGATAATTGTCAATGAGATGTGATTTTGGGCTGGTACAATGCTCCATATGGAGAACCAGAGAGGGAAATGAATCTTAACATCTAGGTTAAAATGAAAAGACAGATGGTATATTGTTGAGCATTTCCTGGATGATACAAGTTGTACCTTGAAATTAGAAATTGTAATGCATCACTTGACAGTCAAACTGAGTAGTCAATGCAAGTTAAAAGAAAATTGATAATAATTATTATTATTATAATAATAATAACAATAATGATAATAATATAATAATATAATGATGGGATATGTTTGGTCCCACAGTTTTGCCATAACCCAGGTTGGGGAATAAACACACATCCAGCGGGTAAATAGACTGCTGATCATCTTGCAGTGAAGAAATACCATATGTATATATATAAAAGACAATTATTATAATCATTTTAGCCCTGCCTAGAGCAACATTTAGATGGATTTAGATTTTGCATTTACTTTAAGTATGGTGTGATACTGATTATTACTTATGTTAAATAAAGGGTTTATTTGAGTGATGCCGAGTACAGTGGTAGCAATATGTCTGTAGGTAAATAGGCAAAATGGTATGTCTACCTCTGTTAACTACATGGAAGATATTTATGATTTTACAAGCTAATAGTTTTCGGACTCAGAAAAGTATGTTTTCTGTAAAGATACTACTGTAGTTATTCTGACCCCTAACCACAGTCTTTGCTTTTATAAAAACTAAAACGTTTTTCAATGCAGGGCCTTACAGGTGAGCTTGTGTTTTCATTCATTCATTTTTTTTCCGTTTCACCCGCGGTACATATTTCACATAACATATTAACTTAGAGAAGTTTATTGTCCATGATAGAAAGGAGCAGGGGGAAGAAAATCTTATTTGACCTACTCACTATGAGTTGGTCTGTTATCACAGCTGTCAGATTGCATGCTATACTAGATATTCACGCAAAAATTACATATGAACCGTTCATTTAGAATATACACCACTTTTGGATTGATTTACATTTTTTTAACAATAGTTTATTGACATTTTCTTAACTTAAAATCTTCAGAAATCCATTAAAATAAAATGTCAAAGAAATGAATGCTCAGCGATTTGGTTTGGTTTAGATTTAGACTTAGATTGTGTTAATATTGAACTATTCTCACTTCATTTATTATACATCTTTCTGATTTTTACCTGTGAAGGAAAAACCTTTTTTGTTTTTTCCAACTGTGTCTTCATATTTTTTCTGAAAATATTTGGCTCTGGACTGTGTTTAAAGGAGAGCCCGTGCAGAAATACACTTAACCAATTTACCGGTGTAATAGCTATGAATATTTCATGTTTGACTGTGGCATTATCAAATACATAATGTTTCAGTCAAGATTAACATTAGGATGTGTGCATATCTGTATAAATATATTTAAATTCACATTTTATTATTCTAGTGTCAAATAATAATCTTATAAAATAATATGTTGCAAACTAAAGAAACTAAGTCACATGATTTGGATTTTGAATATTGTGCTCATGTTGCACTGATAGCTTTATTCCCACAGTTTCTGCATTATACTGATCATCACTTTAATTGACAAAAGAGATAATCTCTATACAATTCATAACCGACTGTTCAAAATGTGTGGAGTAATTATATGTGTGTTTTATTGTAATGAATATATTAGGCATAGTTTATTGAGTTGTAATTGGAAATAATATAATGATGATTATTAATATGAAAATATAATGATCTCATCAATAAAGCCTGTCATGGACGTTTATAATGTTCTTACCTTATGCAGCAGACCTGGTGTCTTGAACACCAGCCAGGAAAAGTATTGAACGCATCTTATAATATTACATTTGTTTTTCCAACCTCTGTATGCAGCTATAATGCGAACAATTAGAACAAAGGGAGCCAATGCTTGTGTCAGCTGGCCCTCTGACAGACACACTAACCACATGCAGGTGTCCAGAGAAAGCTCTGGAAGAAAATTACAGTGTTTGAGCCCACAGCATGACAATTAGGGTCAGGTTATCAGCAGGAAATGGAGGGCTTTGGTATTCAAGAAGGGTGTATTTATCCCCTCTGAGCTGCACCATGTTATAGACTGATGTGTAACATTTATCCTTGGTAATGTCTGTATTACTAGCAGCGCATGCCTTTATTTACAACCGACAGTAGTATGCTTTATTTGTATTTGTTGTATCTATACAAAAGACATCTATTGCATATCTGTCTGTCGTTGGGAGAGTCTGTCTGTCGGCTGCGAGGGTCTCAGGAGGTGTTTTATGCTGTACACACTGTAAAGCTTCCTGAGAGAAATGTGTAATTTGTGATGTTGTGCTATAAAAATAAAATTGTATTGATTGATTAATTAATGTATTGGTTGGTTGGCTGGGCGGGTGGTTGGTTGGTTGATTGATTGATTGATTAAATGTAAGGTATTAGCCTGTTAAGAACGATTTAAAATTACAATATGCATTTGCTCACTTTTCTTGACACGTTTACTGCCATGGAGTAGTTTATTCCACTAGAGCAGCCTTTAGTGCAATTTTCCCCTTCGGAAATGTATTCTTACATGACACATAAAAGCACACTGCAGATATGATGTGAGGGTTCGTGTAATGGCATTGGCCTCCAGGGGATGGTAGAGCATCACACTTGAATGTAGCATGCATGAGTTTGTGTTTGGTCTGCAGGGTTCCCACAGCAGATGGTAAAGAGTGTTAATCATGTGTTTTTACAGGAGTTTTTTTTATTATTGTCCCTTGTTTACTTCTTCTCTTTAGAAGAGAATAATATTCTTAAACTGCAATTTCAACAGCAATTAGCTGCCATTCGTCATCATATTTCAGTAAAATGCTTTATTTGCTTTAAACTTTTGCCAATTACTGTAAGACTAGTAATGTTTATCCAACACTAC
This sequence comes from Gobionotothen gibberifrons, assembly GCA_943591055.1. Lineage (NCBI taxonomy): Eukaryota > Metazoa > Chordata > Actinopteri > Perciformes > Nototheniidae > Gobionotothen > Gobionotothen gibberifrons. The sequence continues at coordinate 648,399 of CALSBZ010046848.1, read as the reverse complement.
TTATTGGTTGAGTAGGTGTCCCTTGAATTACCTCAGGTGTTGTGGTCGCTCAAGAGGATTTACAAAAGATTATAACATTGGCTTAGAGCGGGGTCACACGCTGTATCTTGATTTATTTTGAGTATGTACACTATTTACCTTTCATTTATGCTGAATATAAAGAGCAGACACTGAAAATTAAATATGTTAGATTTGTTGATTTAATTCAAACTGCATAGCAACCTCTGTAGAGGAAAAGCATACATCCTCTCCTTCTTTTCCTACAGCCCTTTGAGGCAACCTTTTTGTTTGGGGGATATAGAAATGAGACTTGAATTGACCATTACAAACCTTGGTAATTAACCACACTTTATAAATATATATTTATATTTCAAATCCGTAAATGTATAAACATTTCAATTCATGTCAATTAATCAGACTGGTATGTATAATTCAAAGACAAAGTAACACAGGAGTAGATTTATTTTCTGTCACTCATGTATTATCTGAGGGGGCGGCTCACCCTTCACCTTAAATTGCTCCTGTGGGTATTGTCCACAGTATTGAATGTATTACATGTCTAATATATAATGTAAAGTGCTTTGAGCACTTGGAAAAGCACAAAAATGAATACCATGAATTATTATAATTATGTTATCTTTATTTTTCATATGTACATACAATTAATGCCATTGCACTAGTAAAACATAAAAACAAGAACATATCCCATGTTGGATACATATTCACCATAAATGAAGAAAGGTGATGATGTTTCAGCAAGTGTAGCTTGGTTTGACAGTTGAGGTTTGTTCGCTACAGTGTGACAGTTCATTCACACTCACTCACTTACACACTCATTTGTTTTATTTATTTACCCTTGTACACACACAAATGCTGTGCAACCTCTACAGCAATTGCATTTCATTACAATTGTTGGTTTATAAATATTAACAGATGAAATGTAATTTTGCAGCATCCTTATCCAGAGTCAGTTCATCAAAACCATAAATCCATTCGGCAAAAACTGATCATTAGGAACATGTTGAAAATGATGATATCATTGTGTTTAAGACACAGAGGACACTTCTGTCTTGCTGGCAGAGACTGAGGTCTCATCCTCCACCATGCCGCCCATTCCAATGGTGCTCAGCATGCAGTTACGGAACTGAAAAAGAGATCAAAGAAAAACAAATGCATGGTTTAGGATTGAGCAAAGATGAAAAAGCAGATTTTAGAAACTGGACTAGGGAATATTTAATATATTCAGCCCACCTGTTTGTTCAACAGCACGTAGATAACAGGGTTGTACAGGGCTGAGCTCTTTGCAAAGAAGGCGGGAATTCCTGCTGTCATGGCGGTGAAGGCAGCTCCCTTGTTCAAGAAGATCCAACCAGCGAAAGAGGCATATGGCACCCAAGCTACCAGGAATCCAAAGACCATCAGGAGGCACATGCGTGTCACTTCCCTCTCAGCCTTCTGGGTGGACTCTGACTCCTGCTGCTGGGCTGCAGCCTAACATTTTTGTGATCAGAAAATCATCATTAGGATTCACAGCACACATGGTTTTGCAGAATTCTAAAATGAAAATGACAGTTGTATTTCTCAAACGTTTTTACTTTAAGGTAATACACTTCACTTACGGCTTTGACTGTCAGGACAAGGCTTCCGTAAGAGAAGAAAATGAGGAAAACAGGAGTGAAGAAGTGGACACAAAATAAGTACATGACGTATGATTCATTGTTGAAGCCTGGAGCCAGAGTGTAGTAGTCAGGTCCGCAGGAAACCTGCAGGCCCTCAGGAATGTACCTGTAGGGTTAAAGAAGGAAAGTGGTAGTACATATTTTAGACTTTAGACTTTCTACAACCTATGCATTACCAGTATGTAATTACATCTATCTGTACACTTTCTTAAAACTGATTGGTTTGTTTGAGTGTTGCTCAATGTTTTTTAAATCTTAGTGGTCATGTTTCAGAGGCTTGAAATCTTTTTTATTGTAAGTGAAATGACAAATACAAATGTGAATTACCTGGACCAGCCTAACAGTGGGGGTCCAGCACATGCGAAAGCCATGACCCAGGTGATCCCAACACCAATTCCAGCGTGAGTATTACTGAATTTAAAGCTTCCCATGGGTTTGCAGACAACGATGTATCGCTCAACAGCCAGCACTACCAGAGACCAGAGAGACACCTGACCTGTAGAGAGGAAGAGCATCTTAGACAAGATCCCTACAAATGAACTTTTACCTTTGTAATATCTTAGAAGGAAGGTGATGATCACTATTTCCGAATCTTTGTCAGGTTTAACAAATGTCTATTGATTAAATCATTGTCTCACTGAAACAACCTGAAAATCACAAACTGCCATTAAAGAACCCCAATTCCTTACAAAGTACTTCATATTCTACCAGCTGCATGGGTTAAACTTGTAAATGCATTTGAATTAGCTGTTCAGCAAAAATTATGAAAGAGTAAAGTTAAATTCATACCTCCAAGTGTGGCCATGAATCCCTCAATAGCACAGAAAGTGGGGCCAAGAATGAAGTAGCCGTTGATAGAAGATATGAAGCAGACGGTGAATCCAAAGAAGCACATGACCAGCCCAGCCACAGACAGGTTTACCAGGATCAAGTTGAGAGGCGTCTGGAGCTTCTTGTTCTGGATTGTTACTAGCAATGTCAGAGCGTTGATGGGAGTTCCAGTGAAGATCAGGAAGAGCATGTAGAAAGCTAGAATCTTGAACATGATGGGATCTGCCAAATAATACTGGTTGTATTCATAAGGATTTCTAACAATCCCAGTCCTGTTGGACATCGGGACGTAGAAGTTATTGCCTTCTGTGCCATTGGGCTCCATTCCTCCGTCCCAAGCCATCTTCAGTTGCCTTCTTTGCTAGAGCTAAACAATTGATGGACTGCAGTCAAAGTACGAGAGGTCAAGCGAGTGGATTAAGACAACTCCCAAGGCTTATGCTGTTGTGGGTCTTGTTTTATACCCCAAGGTTATCCCTAAATTGTCAATAATAGATCATAAGAGGATTGTGAGGAATTAGGCTGCTCAAGTGTCAACACTCTCTGAGCATATATTTAAATTCTCCTTCTCACGGTCATAGAATTAAGATTAGATTAAGAGTCTTTGTTAACGGGAAACCATCTGGATGGTGCCCAGTTCTCAGTGGAATTCCACAAGGTAGTGTCCTGAGTCCTGCACTGTTTGTCCTCTATATCAACGACCTACCCGATAATGTGAGCTCCATGGTCCAGATGTTTGCAGATGATACTAAAGTCTTCAAGGAAATTAAGTGTAAAGAGGATGCAGAAAAACTCCAGTCAGATCTCAGAGAAATGCAAAGATGGTCCGAGTGTTGGCAGCTCAAATTCAATGCAGCAAAGTACAAAGTAATGCACTTAGGTTTTCTGAATCAAAAATATGAGTATAATATGGGTGAAAATTCAAACACTATAAACCTATCCAAGACTCAGAATGAAAAGGACCTTGGTGTGAATGTTGATAATACCCTGACATTTAGTGACCATATCCGTCGGGCAAGTAACAAAGCGAATGGTATCCTAGCAATGATCCGCAGATCATACACTTATTTGGACTCTGACGTAGTACGTAGTTTATACACCTCTCTTGTACGGCCACTCCTCGAGTATGGGAATGTCGCTTGGTCCCCCATGTACAAAAAGGATGCTGAGCTCATCGAGAAAATACAGAGAAGGGCAACGAAGCTGGTTCCAGAACTAAAGGACCTACCATATCAAGAACGATTGCAAAGTCTTAAAATCCCGAGTATGTATTATAGAAGGGCGAGGGGAGATATGATCGAAGTTTTCAAATATCTCCACAACATCTACAAAACATCATGCCCACTACAACGGGATTATAACACCAGGACTCGTGGACACTGCCTCAAGTTGAAGAAACAGTACTCAAGACTGGCTATCCGCCGCAACTTTTTCAGCCTGCGTGTGGTTGACTTGTGGAATGATCTGCCAGAAAGCGTTGTCACATCCAAGACGGTAAACTGTCTCAAATCCCGCCTCGACCATTACTGGTCAAACATCACCTTCACTTTGGACTATGTGACTGTTGCCAGCATCCATAGTAAATAAAGAATCGGTGATCTTATTTATTTATGAGCGACTAAAAGGCCTTAGGCCTATTACAGCCGTATCCTATTGATTGAAGATAGTCTTGGGAAACAATTTGTTAGCATTAATTGGTATATTGAAAATAAGTTTATAAGGTAACTGAAACGTATTCTCTCAAATATTAGCAGCTATACAATTTAAAAGAGAATTAATAACTAGTCAACCTATTACTTGTTGAAGTAGGCCTATTGCAGGAAAGATAAGTGAGGGATTTCATTTCCTTATGTCACCATCACAAATATTAATTTAACAATATCTTGATCTGCGCACAGTTTATAACCTGCATGCAGTACAGTATGCATTAGGTATCATGCAGTGTGAGCGAAATGCACTTTACATGAGCAAATGCAGTTAAATGTTTCCCCTCTCTGCTGTGTTAAACTATGATTTATTTTCCCTCAATGAGCCCACCAGAGGGCGCTCCCACCAGAGATGTGTCAGCAATCTATAGGCTGTAATTCAATCAGTCCTACAGTCAACTTCCGGGACAGGCATCTGATGTTCATTAAAAAACACATTTTAATTTCTTTAAAATATTGCTGGACGGAATTCAGGCATAAGGTAAGATAAGATATACTTTATTGATTCCAATTTGGAATTGTATATCCATGTAGAACAGGGGTATTCAACTAAAATTCAACGAGGTCCAGTTAGAGAAAATCTCCCCATGCAAAGGTCCAGACTCCGGAACATCAAAATGCCTAAATTGCTTTATGAATTAGTGTGAAATATATTGAAGTAGCCTGTAGCTTTATCAACGTCTGCATGTAATCAACAACTGACTGCCAATCAAATAAAGAAAGTAGAATTCAAAAACAACAATATGTATTGTCAATTAACATTGAACTATACAGATATACAGTAACATAGTGTGGATATGTAGGCTATGTGTAATGTTCCTCTCGGGCTGCAAGAAAATAAATAAAATAGCTTTTGAAAATGTGTGGATGTTAAAAGTGCTTAATTGAAGATAAATAAAATAAATTGTGAAGCAGCAGCTTGAGTTTCCCTTTTTCTTTGTTAACCGTTTCACATCATGACTTAACAGTTTCAGACGATTATAGAACAATATCAGTCTTTACACATCATAACAATTGAACAGTTTCTCTTTCTTTCCCTCTTATATTGCAGTCCTCACTCGCTTTGTTTTGCTCAGCGCGAGAATTGAGCTCGAGCTTGTCCTGCCAGGAGTTTAAATCTGGGCTGAAATTATGTCAGGGCCATGCAGGTGCTCATTGTTTAGCCTGGAACGACATTTTGTTTGAATTTTGATCCCGGTGGATCAGAGGCGCGGGAGGGTATTTTGAGTGGGGGTGCTGATGGTGCTGAGGCAGGCGCGCCGGATTCATTTTAGAATTCGCCCTGCTGAAAAAAACAGCTGAGACCAGCTTAAGATGGTTGCTGGTTTTAGCTGGTGTTAGCTGGTTTTAGCTGGTGTTAGGCTGGTGTTAGCTGTTTTTTAGCTGGTGTTAGGCTGGTGTTAGGCTGGTGTTAGGCTGGTTTAGTTGGTTTACCAGGCTGGACAAGCTGGCCAGGCTGTTCTTGCTGGTTCAAGACCAGCCTGGCCAGCTAAACCAGCATAGGCCAGCATGGATGTCATGTTGGTCTATGCTGGTTTTAGCTGGTCTATGCTGGTGAAGCTGGTATTATGCTGACTAACGGCCCGTCCACACTACAGCTTCAAAAAAAGCTTCTGACGCTTCTGCCCATTCACTTTGAATGGGGTGACGTCACTTTGCCTCGCTTTTCGCCGAACTGAATTGTGGGTAGCTTGGCTGAACTTCTCCAGCGTCTCCGGCTTCAAAAGTTGAAAATTGTTCAACTTCTGACGCCGGGGAAGCTGGAGAAGTCGGACAAGTTCAGCGCCAGCTGACTCAAATCCCGAGTCTGAAAATCTGACAGCTCAAGCCCTAGCCAATCAAACCGCGTCTAAGCTGGGAGAGATATCCCGCCGTTCATTTCTATATTTCAAAAAAAGACAGAGGAGAAACTAATTATCGCCGTAGAAAATCACCCGGTTTTGTTTGACCAGTCCCTATTAACTTACCGGGATACAACCGGAGGAACCAGGCATGGGGGGAGGTGGCAGAGACAGTGGGTGAAACGGGTAGGTTTTCGCCTGTTTGGGGATTTTATATCCAGTTTACTTCGTTTTAACATTGCTATTGCTTTGTATGTCGGGGGCGGGAGATTCATGTGATAGGTTGTTGGTCGCGGTGCTCGCAAAAAATCCCTAAGCTTCAGAGACGCCCAGCAGCGTGCGTTGTATCTTTGTGGTGGGCGTGCCTGAAGCTTGGGAGCAACGCGACCAACAACCAATCACATGAATGAATCTCCCGCCCCGGACATACAAAGCAAAAAAGCACGCTAGCCTGCTAGCCTGCAGCAGAAGCAGGGAGAAAAGAGAGGGGGGAAAAAAGAGTTAAAAAGTGTTCCACCTTCCTTCAGCAGCAGCGGGGAGGCTCTCTCCGTGGTGCTGCGGACCTGCGGTCTGGCTCTCCTAACATACACGCGGTTTGATTGGCTAGCAGTTGTACTGGCAGATTTTCATAAATGGGATTTGATTGGCTGACGCCTCCGTCGAAGATACAAAAGTTGAACATGTCTCAACTTTTGTATCTTCTCGACGCGAGCAACGTGAGCAAAGTGTAGCTACGCTCCCCACAATGCATTTCGGTGAGGTGTGACGTCAAGTGATTCAAGTGAATGGGCAGAAGCGTTGGAAGACTCATCGCACGCCTCTGTGTGGACGGGCCGTAACGGCCCCTACACACGGCCGCTGGCGTTATCGCTTGCCGGCGGGCATGTCTGAAGCTCGACCAACAACCAATCACATGAATCTCCCGCCCCTGACACACAAGCACGCGGTTTGATTGGCTAGAGCTTGTACTGGCTTATGATTCGATTGGCTGGCGCCTCCATCGAGGCGTCAAAAGTAGAACATTGCTCTACTTTTGCAGCGAGCATCGCGGGAGAAACTACGCGTCGCTCCCAGAATGCAGTTCGGCGACTCGTGACGTCACCCCATTCAAAGTGAATGGGCAGAAGCGCTGAAGCGTCAACGCCAACGTCCGTGTGTAGGGGCCGTAACGGTCGAGGAGTTGAACTTCTGAGAGGCACCGCCGCTCTGACAGCTCTGACAGCTCTGACAGCTCTGACAGCTCTGTCTACTGGGAAACGCGCTAAAAGTCCTTCTGGAGGTAAGCAACACTACACAATTTCACCAAGTCAGAGAGTAAAAGCTTTATCGAAGGTTCGTTTTGCTTTCTTACAACGTTACGTTAATGTTAACTTAACCTTACGTTTGCTAGGAAGCTAGCTGTCTTAGCTAACAACAGTTAGCAGCTAACGTTTTCTGCAGTTTGTGTTTCCCCTGAAAAACGTGATGTAGTTATTTAAGGGTAAGTTAACTTAACGTTATCTTACAAGTTGAGAGAGTTACGTTTTGTTTAAAATCGTTAATGCCATTAGAGGTGTTGTGTTGAACATGAAGTTAGCTAACTGTAGCTCTCTACCAAAGGTTAGCATGTAGCTGTACTTTTTGTGGCAGCTAGCTTAATACAAAAAGGGTTTTTGTGCTTCATTGTAAACTTGTACCTGAAATTGTGGGGACAGTTATTTCTACTCAATGATACAGACCATTGTTGAGGAGATGCAAAACATACTGTAAATGAGTTGGGTCCGACATACTTTGAGTAATGTTACTTTTCTGCTAAAAAATTAAACCTTATCAGATGAGGACATCACCAAAGTGTGTGAGTCAGTCAGGGGATTTTATCTGTTCTTTGCATGCCATACAGGGATGCCTATGTACACACTGCTCTGGTATTAATAACAAATATAATTGTAAAATGTAAGTCTCGCTCTTGTCATCGTTCAGGCTTTGCATTTGAACTCCTATGGCTGGTTGCAGACTTGAAGGGAACGACTTCCTGGCCTTCCTGACATCCAGGAAAAAGGTGAGATTCTAATCCATTTCAATGCCAAAAGCAAATTGTTGTTTTGAACTTTTTTTAATATGATTTTTTGGGGAATTTCAGTTTTATTGGACAGTAGAGATCTACTGCAAACAGTGGAGAGGGAGGAGATAATATGCAGCAAAAGGCCGAGCCGGATGGTTGCTGCTCCGTGTGGAACGTGTTCTTTCAGGTAAAGCACTTTGGTACTGAGTTTGAATTTAGCTTTTGGAATGTAATTTCCAACTGTGCATTGTAAAGACTGAAAAACAGGCTCAGGTTAAAGCTTGTCCTCCTGTCTTCTCTTATTTCCTTATCTTTCTTTCAGGTGTAACATCTACCAATGGTTGTACATGACACCACCTCTTTGCTGTCCTACTAGTCAACCCTCCTGATCAGAGCCTTTCCTAAATAGTGGTAAGTTGTTTTACAGTTCAGTGTGCGTTAATTTAGCAACTTAATGCCTTACTGCTGTTGAATAAACCCTATATATATATATATACACATCCATCAGCAATCAATATAAAAAATCGTCCAACACAAAATAGAAGAAATCTGGAGCTATTCTATTTCTTTTTATACAACAGCATCTATTGGGACTGCTCATTGATGTCATCAAGAGCCATTGATTCTACCTTTTGTAGTCGGCCTCTCAGAATGTTTATCATTTCTTTGTCTCTTAACATTCCTATAACCATTTGTTTTTTTATTGTTGATATTGTTTTGTTCTTTATTTTTATTGTGAGAATCACTTTGCAATTGTGTAAGTGCTATTTAAATAGTTATACTAATATTATTGTTGTTACCATCATTACTTTTATTAATAATGTCTTCTTTGTCTTCTTTATTTATCGCTGCAGAAAGGATCATGCCAGCCCACATCAAACACCTGATCAAGAACTTGTGAATCTACAGGCAGAAAAGATGAAAGCACCTGTTCAAAGTTCCAGTTCCCTGTACATCGAACCATGCCTGTCCTCTGTTCCACATGTCTTCAGTCAGTTCTGGACCCCATGACTCGGACACTAGTTCTACCAAGGCTCATTAGAGGTACAGTAAGCAGTGGTAGCAGAGTGGAGTTATCTTTGTATTTAGGCTGCAAGTCGACAAGAATAGATTACAAATCACTTTAAAAATGGTTCAGACAAGAGGCACCATGTGTTACGCAGGTGTGGCGCTGATATAGTTTATATGATATGCGGTTTAATTTTTAAATTAAATTATTTCCGGTGCTCAAGGTGGATGTATAAAGTACATACTGGTGTTAATAAAATATAGCGTATATCCCTCAATTTATTGACAATAAGAATGACAATACATACTTCCGGGTGTAAAGTAATATCTATACTGTAGTTCCTACACATCCACTGGAGGTAAATTCTGAAATGAAAATATACACTTCTCACTAGAAATGTAATCATAAAGCATTATTATGGCCACACTATCCTACAATTTAGGATTTTCCACTGAAAAAAGTGTTGGATTCAATATTCAAAGGTTTTATTCTCATATGCTCAGCAGCTACAGTGTAGAAATGTCAATGAAATTCTTCTGACCTGAGCTCCTCCAACAATGCAACATATATAATAAAATACAAAATAACAATTAGTGCAAAAAGTTTATATACATGTAATATAATAGAATATGATATTTACAAGAACAGAATATGAAATTAAATAATGTAAATTAAGAAAAAAATTAAACAAGGTGTATTGCGTGGATAATAGACCCAATCACAGTGAATGTTCAAAACTAAATTTGATACATTTTTCTTTTTCATCTCACAGTGCACATATTTAAGTCATTTAAATCATAACACAAAGCTAAAAGCTAATCTGTTTTTCCTTTCTCTTTTCAAGAGTGCTTCAGAGGATGGCTGACAAAACAAAACGTGGAGAAGACCGAGAGGGAGAAGAGGGAGTTGGTCGGTTACTTCATTTCTCAAAAGATGTTTCGAAAATGTTTTCCAATTTGTATTAATGTTCATGTTGTGTGTTATAAATTATGTTCCTGCTTCTAATCCTGATGTATGAGTATTTATGTGCGTAGGTTAGAATAAATTATGGATGATTGTTTATTTTTATTTTAGATGATTGTTTTTTTTAATTTTATTTATTTTGTGGTTTATTATTTGACATGGTGATACACACTCATGTACTCTAGGTGGCAGTGTAACTAAAAGCTGTTTGCGATCCGCCTTTTATAAAAGAGAAGAAGGCTCCTGAAACAGCGGGTCTGAAACTGCGGTCTGCGAGAGAAGGTCCTCGCTGCGGACCGCGGAATGGGGCGGGGTCGGATAAAAGGCGGGGTTGGATGTCCGAC
>CALSBZ010046848.1:621597-637975 GCA_943591055.1 Gobionotothen gibberifrons | reverse complement strand
CGGAATGGGGCGGGGTCGGATAAAAGGCGGGGTTGGATGTCCGACCCATGGATGTATAATAAGAACTGGATACAGCGTGGGAGGCGGGGCCTCATTCATTCCTATGAGAGTCGCTCATTAGCGCATGATGATAAAATGGGGCAACTTTTGAGAGAGTGAAACGTCACAGATTACCCGGCATGCCTGAGAAGTACCCGTATGTGCGCTCATAGAGCATGCGTAACTTTAACCAAAAGGCTTGTTCACATCAAGCACGTCAATTTGCATACACGTAACAGCACCACGCGTTCATGACAGCATGATGGGTTGTTATTATGATGGATTTGAGATTAATGAGACGGCAGTTAGCAGCTAACGGCTAGCTAGTAATTATGCTAATGTACACATCAATCGTTATGTACTTATATTACGCTGTAACAGGATCAGAATCAGAATCAGAATCAGAATACCTTTATTAGTCCCTCAGCGGGGAAATTTGCAGCGTTACAGCAGGAAAGAGCCACAGACAGCTTAGTGTTGCATATCTTAAATGCGTTAAAAAAAGTACTACGTTATAATATAATAAACAATATGCTTTAAAAAAAAGTACTAAGTTATAATATAATGATATAATTAACAGTATGCTAAAGAAAGATATAAAATAAAATAAAAAGTTACATAATTTTCAAAAATACAGATCAAAAACAAATCAAATCTACAAATCCTGTAGCAGTTCGGATTTAGCAGCCCGGTGTGTGTTACAGTTATTAAAGATGGCATATGTATATAAAGTATATATTGCACATAAAGCACATATTGCACATAGTTTTACGGTATTTAACAGCAGCAAGTTACACAATTTACAAAAATAACAACAAGGGTTTAGCAGCCAGGTATAAATGACAGTTATTAATGGCATATATATATATTGCACATATAGCACATATTGCACAAAGTTGGTTTGTATTTGTATTAACAGCAAGGGGTGTTATAGTCTGTGTTGTGGTGTGTGTAGGAGGGTCTACTAGGGGCTGTGCTGGTTGTAGAGTCTGACCGCTGCAGGGAGGAAGGACGTGCGGTATCTCTCCGTGCGACAGACGGGGTGCAGCAGCCTGTCGCTGAAGGAGCTGTACAGTGAGGACAGGGTGTCCTGGAGGGGGTGAGACATATTGTCCAGCAGGGAGGACATCTTGGCTGCCATTCTCGGCTGCCATTCTCCTGTCTCCCACCACCTCCACAGTGTCCAGTGGACTCCCCAGGACAGAGCTGGCCTTCCTTACCAGTCTGTTCAGTCTCTTCCTGTCAGCAGCCGAGATGCTGCTGCCCCAGCAGGCCACACCATAGAAAATGGCTGATGCCACAACAGAGTCAAAGAAGGTCTGAAGGAGGGCCCCCTGCACCCCGAAAGACCTCAGTCTCCTCAGCAGAAAGAGTCTGCTCTGTCCCTTCTTGTACAGAGCAGCAGAATTGTCAGTCCAGTCCAGTTTATTGTTCAGATGAACACCCAGGTATTTGTAAGATTTCACAATCTCAATGTCCGCTCCCTGGATGTTCACTGGTGTCGGGGGGGAGTGTTGGCGTGTTCTGAAATCCACCACCAGCTCCTTGGTCTTCGCTGCGTTCAGCTGGAGGTGGTTCCTCTGGCACCAGAAGGTGAAGTCCTGCGTCAGCTCCCTGTACTCCCTGTCGTCCTCGTTGGAGATGAGGCCAACGATGGCAGAGTCGTCAGAGAACTTCTGCAGGTGACAGGTTGCAGTGTTGTGGGTGAAGTCAGCAGTGTAGAGGGTGAAGAGAAACGGTGCCAGCACCGTCCCCTGGGGGGCCCCCGTACTGCTGATGATGGTATCTGATTGACACTTCCTGGTCCTCACGTACTGTGGGCGGTTGGTGAGGTAGTCCAGGATCCAGGAGGTGAGGTGGTGATCCACCCCCGAGAGCTGCAGCTTGTCCCCCAGGAGCGGGGGCTGGATGGTGTTGAAGGCACTGGAGAAATCAAAGAACATGATCCTCACAGTGCCCCCAGCCTTCTCCAGGTGGGAGAGGGACCTCTGCAGCAGGTAGATGACGGCGTCATCCACCCCGATGGCAGGTTGGTAGGCGAACTGCAGCGGGTCCATTGATGGTCCCACAAGGGGCCGGAGGTGTCCAAGGACCAGCCTCTCCAGGGTCTTCATCAGCTGTGATGTCAGCGCCACCGGCCGGTAGCTGTTGAATTCCTTGGGGTGAGGGGTCTTTGGCACAGGTACCACACAGGACGTCTTCCACAGTTGTGGTACCCTCCCTTGCTTCAGGCTCAGGTTGAACAGAAGCTCCACAATCCCACACAGCTCATCTGCACAGGATTTGAGGAGCCTCGAGCTGATGCCATCTGGACCCGCCGCCTTCCTAGCCTTACACTTCTGCAGCTCCCTCCTCACCTGGTAGGTTGTGAAGGACAAGGTGTCGTCAGCGGGTGGAGAAGAACCGGGGGTTGATGTGAGGAGTGTCTGTGAGCTGATGGCCAGGGGCTGAGTAGAGGTGTGAGAGGTAACAGGGCCATTTCCAGGCAGCGGGGACAATGGGGGGTGCAGCAGGGGGGAATGGGCCGGGGGGGGGAGGCGCATGACTGATCAAATCTGTTGAAGAAGATATTCAGGTCGTTTGCCCACTGGCGGTCCCCCCGGACCTGGGAGTCTGGCTCTTTGTAGCCAGAGATGGTTTTCAGGCCTCTCCAGACTCCACTGACGTTCCTCTGCAGCAGCTGTTCCTCCATCCTCTTCCTGTAGCTGTTTTTCCCCTCTCTGATTTTCCACCTCAGCTCCCTCTGTACAGTCTTCAGCTCCTCTCTGTTGCCAGATCTGAAGGCCCTCTTTTTGTCCTTCAGGAGAGCCTTTATGTCAGGGGTAATCCAGGGTTTGTTGTTGGGAAAACACCGTACAATCCTGGTGGGTACGACGTTTTCCTCACAGAAGTTAATATAGTCCGTGATGCAATCTGTAAGGCCATTGATGTCCTCCCCATGAGAGTCAGTGAACACATCCCACGCAGTAGTGTCGAAGCAGTCTTTCAGAGCCTCCTCAGACTCCTCAGACCACCTCTTCACAGTGCGTGTGGGCACCGGCTGTCTGTGGACCAGAGGTTGGTACACAGGCTGGAGGTGAACCAGGTTGTGATCAGATCTGCCCAGGGGAGGAATCTAGTGATATCCAAGCAACAGAGCTTAATTTAGCATGAAATAATTATTGCACTTATATACATATATATAATAATATATATATACATACAGTGCAATAAACTTCTTAGTGCAATAAGAAGCTACAGGGACGTTAATCTAACGTCGGTAATATTAACTTTATTTAATACAACATTTACGGTACAAGATTTAATCATACAGCCCATGTAGTATAATATTTTACAAGTGATGAGTTACAGCAAACATGTGCAATATATCCATTATTACAGCTCCGTGGGGTTGGACGATGTGGACCCATTTATGTTCAGGTTCAAGTTTCGGTCGGACTATTATTTTTTTTTTTGAGCAGTGCATAGATAAAGACAACCTTAAGGTTCATGCCTGTTTTGAAGAGCACGATTGATTGAATGTTTGCATCAGCAAAGCCTTTCGCTGTTGTATAGATTTTTTTTTTTGTATACTTGGTTTGGTTTTTATATTTACTGTATTTGCTTTTTCGGTTCTGTTATCTTAATGATTGTTCTGTTATATGATAAATGTTGTAAATAATAAATGCTTTTTCTATCATTCTATGAAATGCAGTGCAATGTATCATTCATTTGAAATATATGGACTAGATATGAGTATGCACAGAACTGACTAAATGAATAATCAATTAAAACAAATATTACATAATGAACTTAAATACACTAATGGGGCGAAGCCTGCGAGCTAGTTCAGGCAGTCAACTCGAGGACTTATGCTGCATTCATACATAACGCCCCTTGCCACTCTACAACCAACCAAACAGAGTCTCCTTAATATGCCGCTCTATTTAACCTGCCAGATCCCTCTCCATGCATTGCTTGCTGCTGCGATTGCTGCAGCTACCTACGTCGCTGCTGCTTGCCTGCCCCACCACCACCCCAGCTTCCACCCCAGCTTCCACCTGTAGGCTCGGGGGTTAGTTATTTAATCATCACTCATCGTGCATGTATATCTATGGAGTGATGATGCCCGAGCCTAATCGCCTAACTCAACTATATGCTGCTCTAATAAACATGTTAAAGAAACTCGTGAGTTGTCTGACTGAAATATAGAAAATATGACTTTTTATACCACATTGTATAAAAAGGTATTTACATACATTCATGCATTTAATTAGTATGAAGTTTTTATATTTAGTTTTTAAAATATATTTAGTCGAGTGCAGATTTGTATTTGTACTTCATGTAGTTGTCCAGCAGATGATGCTGTTTGTCTCATTAGGATATCCATACACCCCGCCCATCGGACGTCCAGCCCCGCCCACATCTGACCACGCCCCATTCCGCGGGCTGCATTCAGGGCCTATAGGTCTGCGAGGCTGCAGCTTCATACTATTGGAGTATGGCCCAATCCCAAACCACGCCCTACACCCTACCCCTACACACTCCCCCTCCGTGACGGAGGCCCAAACCACTCCCTCGACCCTACCCCTCCATGACGGAGTGAACTCCGTCTGTAGCCACACTCGCAGGCGCAGCTCAACAACGAGGCTCCCTCCTGTCAGATGGAGAGAGTAAATACAGCGGCAAGCTTTGGGACAAACTCCCCTCTCTCCGGCAGAAACAAGAAATGCCGTAACTGTATGTAACAATGGTGTCAAATCAGCATCTCTTTGACAACAAATGTAAATTAATAAATCAAATAAAACTCCAAACATCTTCAATTGTGTTAAATGTAAGTTTAGATTGACTGTATTTCGTTTTCTTCTGCGCTGGTTCTTCTGACATGTTTGCAAGTGTATCTATTCTTTCTATCTGGTTAACGGCTGACACACACATAACAACGTAACAAATAAACAAATCTAAGCTTTTTTATTGGTTGTAATTTACATGGATACATTTGAATGGTGTGACAATGTCCTATTTGATGGGGTTAAAATGTACATATTCTTCCTGATATGTCTGCCTGCTTTATTTTACCTAATGCAAAGTGACCCATCGAAATCAGTCGCATTGACCTGAAGATACATTTTGAGTTGTATACACTGTTGGAAAGAGGAGATTCTTAGCTTTCTAATAATATCAGGATTGTTGTTGTTGGCCTACTCCAAATATTAAGCAAAATATGTCACATTATATAATGACTGTTAGAGAGTCATCATTTTGAGAAAAAGGCCTTTAAAGTTCCCTTTTCTCTGGAATCCATCGATCTGATTGATTATTAGCGGAGCAAATGATCAAAGTAGTACAGCCTGTGCGGGGGAAGATATTTTCGTTTGGATTACTGGTCTGGGGGAAGCCCGCGAGTGTGTGTGTATATACGTGTGTGTGTTTGTGTATTTTTGCGTTTGTGTGTGTATTGTGTTTGTTTCCCGGGGAAAAGACTCACGAGAAACACCGGCTGTTGTTATGCCTGCTGTGACGTAAAGTTACTCCGTTCTCCGCTTGTAATTATGCCGTTACAAGCTTTCAAAGTTGTATTTATCATCTGAATTTGCCGAAACAAGTTTAATATTCTGAAAGCCAAGACTTTGTTTATTTGAAATCAGATAAAAACAAACTGTAACGGACCCTGCCGTGTTATATATGATGCTATATATGATGATACTATACACCTTACATTCATAATTTCAGCAGAGGGAGGGGAAGAGCAGAGTGGCGAGTGAGAGGCGAGCTGTCATCTTCCCTTTACAAGCTTCAAAAATGCCTGTAGCTAATGAGATTGAATATAACAATCAAAAATAGCTAAATATACACAGCTAGATCAGATCGTGTTTTAGATGCGACTTCAGAGTAGAGGGGAACGGGATTTGTACAGTGTTCCGGGGCATCCGCCGCTGCAGCACCCCCCAGGATTGCCAAAGCACCCCCAAGAAATATGGGTTTTCTTTTTCGTTTTTTAATTTTTTTTGTATTATTATTTTTTTAATTAAGTTAAATTAGAAAAATTATTGATTACATCAATGCAAATGTGAAACAAACAAATGTTTGACCAAAAACATAAAGCCAACACAGGTGATATGATTAGGCCAATGGCCAGCACCCATTCGATGTTTGACCTATCCATAGGCTAAATTACTTTGTGACACTTGAGTGACTTCCTGTTTTATTGTTAAATTATTTGCTAACAGCAAAGTGAAAATGGATCGTTTGTTAGTCCTTAAACGTCCACGTGTGGACACTCAATCAAAACCACCTGAAAGCGAAAGGGATTCTGCACATAATAGGCCTCGTGAGTACAAGTAGCTTACTTCTGGGTCTCTGTGTTTCATTCAAGCTCTGCTGTGTGTGTGTGGCACTTTATATACAGTCTATGGTGTGGCACCATATATATAAACACAAGTGGGTAGGTCGGCGTCTGGGTCCGGCTCCGGACCGCGGTCCGCCTGTTACTGAACTATGATACATGGTTTTGTAGTAGGCTACATTTCTTGCATTATTGACCTCAATCGGCCTAGTTCACAATGTTTTAAAATGCGATGTTTTTCTTCACCAAATAATGCAAGCAATGCATTTGTAATGTTGACAATAAAACCACATAGCCTAATTACATGTGTTCTACACTTTGTTTAGTGTTTGGGCGAAAGACGTAGATACAATGAGTAGCCTAGGCTACATTGACATCTTGACAAAAAACAACTTGATACGCAGTAGTAGCCTATTCAAACGGAACAGCTGAGAAGAAATCCAGATAATCACAGCTCACAGACGTCACTCTCAAAGACCAGCTCCTGGGGGCGGGGCTTCAGCTTGAAATGATGATTTGATCATTGATCTCATGTAGAGTACTATGCAGAGTTTTGGTAACAATACTGACAACATATGGGAAACAATAACTTATTTACTTCAGATTTGTTTAAAGTGACACACACATACTCTGCTCTGGTGCTTAAAATCTTGCTTTTTATATCAGGTACACAATTACAATGTAACATTAACAAATTACATTTCAAATGTATAGTTTATCTTTAGCATATCATTGCTGTAAAAAACTGTACACATCAAATATTGAAAGTTAAACATTTGCAGATGGACACATAGAAAGTAATGCAATATGACAGTTTTACAGTTGTACTCACAGCTCTAATTTTAACTGCATAAAAACATATGCACACTCCGCAAGTACCAACATGAGGCAATGATTCCTTCTTAGCTTTCTGAGTGGTGTGGCTCATTGTGCAGCAGGAATAAATTCAATGTTTTAAGAGTTCAAGGCACTGTGGGTAGCCCTAACACTTTTACGGTCAGCACAATGGACCTATAACTGATAAGAAATGTTTTTTACCATCTTAATTAATGTACATTGTCTTTGCGCCTATGTTGTCATAATGAAATAGTCTGTACTTTTTAACACTTGAATGTTACACTTGCTGTTGAGTAGGAATGAACTTGTCTCATGTTGGCAGTAGCTCTGTGACGTCCTCTTCTGTGCTCTTGTAAGGGACGTGGCAAAGAGGTTGATCCTGAAGCCTGGGACCAACCACTACATTGGTTGCTTTTGTTTCCTGTTTGCTCTGTCCTATGGTCCTGAGCAGGGATAGGTGGATTACTTTAAATCCATTTAAATTACTAATTATATTTAATTTATATCTAAACAGTATTATGCTATTTTTTCAACTTACTACTATATAAAGATGAAGTGAAAAATAACCATTGCAAATACAGACCTAATGATTCAAAATGATAGTCTTAATATATGAATTAAAAGCAAACAGTATTGTTGTCTCATAAACCAAGTGTCCTTCTTTGAACTAAAGGCCATGATGATGAACTGGAAGATTATATGGTTTCACTCAGCTCCTTACACTTGAGTTTTGTTTTAAGTTGTGCATATGCTTTGTAATATATATCATTTTAAATTTAGTCAAATGTATCTGATTTTTTTTTAAATGGAAAATACGTTTTAACAAATATAAATTAAGGAAATTCAGTAACCTTTTCTTTGTAAACTGATGCACAATCCCCTTTTGTGTTATCTGTTTCTCGCCTAGTCCTAAACTCATCTTTCATGACTCTGCCAGAGATGTTACAGTTTTCCTTAATGAGGCCATGGTATAATGATTATCGTTTTATTCCTTAAACACGTCTCTAGTCTCCTGCCTCTAACTGCACTATGTTTCTTGCTGCATGTTTTAAGCATTTGCATAAAATAAAATCAATTAAATGATTATTGAAACTGATCCAGGAAGAGGCTCCCTGACATGTAACCATGTAGGTGATACATAAAAACATTTGATCTAAAAGGTTATTTCTCGGCTATGGCTTCAAACATCCAAACGTTTAGGTTTAATCCAGATACATAACATAGCAGGTTTTACATTATCTCCAGGTCTCCAATCTACAAATAGGCAACACTCACATTTGATTGAACAGCAAATTAGCAGATTTATTATGACATCTTTCAAATACTTATTTAATAACCCAAAGGCATAATATCCCTTAAAATGAAATGTCTTATGCGATTTACCTCCATTTGCGGTTGTGAATCCTTGGACACTACTCACTTTAATAAGTGCTAAAGAGCTAATGCGTCCAAAGCAGATCTGTTTGTCCAGAGTTTAGCCGACGAGACGTAGTTGAGACGATTCAGGAGTTTCTTGTTTCAGGAACAAATTGAGTGCATTCTCAGCTCCAACCATGATCTACTAGATACGAACTGTGGTTACTCAAAAATACTTCTCACACTGACTGTCCGAAATGAGGATGTAGAAGTTCTGCTCCTTAATACTCACAACATATTCAGTAATTGGATGCCCAGAATAAGTTAATTTGTGAATGTACGCACTTACCAGCTGTATAATTAAATTAAAGTGTCTATTTTTAACTAAGACTGCAATTTGTTTGCTCTGTAAGCCTCTTAACAAACGGGAAACAAGATCAGACACCCAGGTGAGATAATGTGAGTAATCCAATAAGGATAATGACACCCACTTCCTCCATATGCAGAAAGACACTGATGGTTACAATTGTAATGTTAATGGCCAATAAATAATATAAATTAAAAGATAATATGCAATCAAGGAAAGACAGTAAGCATGCAGTAGCTTTTCTTCCCATTTTATTCTTAAAGAGTAGACAGAAAAGCTACTAAATTAGGGATAGAGATCTTCACCTGGTCTCAGCACACATACAGTAGGTCACAAGTCATTTCCAATTAGTTATATTTTCATCAGTGTTCTCAAAAGAGAGGCTACTGTTATAAAAATTATAAATATATGGGCCATTCTACCGAAATTGGACCAAAGTCAGGTTGGAAATGTTTTTAAATGTTGTATGTTTTTTTCCCAAAACTTTGTCCATATATATTTTTGTTCCATATCTAAATTACACATATCTAGTAAAAGAACCGTACATTTTTTTTATCGTATTTTCAGACTGTATTGGAATGTTCTTCCTCTACCAAAAATGGTCACTACCGAAACATAGTACACACTGTAGTAAAAAAGTATTATATTAACCTGTTAAGACTGTTTTACCTTCCCTTCTCTAAATAGTATTTTAACAAATATTTCTTGAGGGTTTTCACAATTAAATCAATAAAAGTGAATTTGAAATCAAATTTCAAAGTTCAATTTATACAATCCATAAAAGTCATAATGCAAATGTTCTTTGTAAAATGCATAATACTGATCATATTGATTCCGGAGTTGGTGACTGTTGAAATTGAACATACATTAAACCAATCAGTATCATATCATTTTAGTTGATAACTCAATATACTTAATTTTTCGGTAGTGACCACAGTATTTTGTTCTCAAGGTTGTATCATATTCCCTCAAGTTTATTGCTTAATCTGAACTCATAACATGCCTTATGTGGAAGTGTGAATGTTTGAAGCTACTGACCCAGAATCAGCACTTTAGTAACAGGCTGAAATAGAGGGCTATGAGGCTAGAATGGGTGATCTGTTTGGTATTTTGAGCAAAACACTTCATAGACATGTTTTTTATATATCCGAGACCTATAATATATGCCTAACAATAGTATAATAAGAGACCTTTAAAGTAACACACTGATTTTCAGACTTTAAAACACGTTTATTTCAAAACTATGGGATTTACCTTCTTACCATTCCATCTTGTCACTACCGAAACGATCATGTCAATTACCGAAATGTAACCATATGTTTCGGTAGTGACTGTTTCGGTAGTGACTGTTTCGGTAGTGACGATTCTAGCTAAAATTGAGCATAACTAAATAATAAGTACATGGCTAGCATACACGTTTTTGAAGAGGTTTACACACATAACAACCTAATACTTTGCATAAAACACCGAAAAAGTTTACTTAATTGAAGATAATATGTGTTCGGTAGTGACAATTCTTAAGGTTACACGCCGATTTTCCGATTTTGGAACAGATTTATATCAAAAGTATGGAATATAGCTACTTGCCATTCAGCCATGAGGGACAGGGATGCAGTGTCACTGCCTAGTCAAAAATGCAGGGGTGTGGCTAAAAAACAGGCTCAGCCATTGGACTAAAACCCCTTGTGTTTCGGTAGTGACATGAAAACTGGGGACATGATTTTTTGAGTATAGTTTTTTTATTAAAAAATTAAACCCACAATAAATCTAAATATTCCAACTTCTGTTTGAATTTAATCATAAAGATCTACTAAATACACCATTGAACTACATTTAAAAAAATGTTTTAAGTGTTATTTACAGAAATTGAAATGTCAGTGTGTCAGGGTTGTGGACAGCTACTTCCCAATAGAAAGTACCCTATAAATGATGTTTTTGTATATATTAAGCTTATCACTATCTCATTTAATGCTTTGTGTTTAAATAGACAATATCATATTCTTAGTAAATATCTATGTCTGAATACTTAATTGTTTTGTTGAATAGTTTTTCTTGTCGTGGGACCGCATTTTGCACTAATTCGGTAGAATGCCCCATATATAAACATGATTCCAAGTGTGATTAACTCATTTGGAGTACGTTTACGGTTGATGGTATAATAAGAGCTGCTGACTGAACTTAATTCCGTTTCATTAAGGATTAGGATAATTCTACCATGTCTTAAAACTGGAGCAAATTATCTTGACCTCGTCACTTCTATCCGGTCTTAAGATCAATGACTGTCTACTGCAATTTCAGGAATACGTCTCCCACCTTTAATCCTGTTTCGGCATTTGACATTAGGGTCAGTGGGGAGGTATAAAAGTCACACTGTGCAGCTCTGATCATCGAGTCCACCAACACTCTTGGGTTGTTCAGTTGAAGAAGAACAGAACAGAACAACAGACTACTGAAGATGGCTTGGGAGGGAGGCATGGAGCCCAATGGCACAGAAGGCAGTAACTTCTACATCCCGATGTCCAACAGGACTGGGATTGTTAGAAGTCCTTATGAATACAACCAGTATTATTTGGCAGATCCCATCATGTTCAAGATTCTAGCTTTCTACATGCTCTTCCTGATCTTCACTGGAACTCCCATCAACGCTCTGACATTGCTAGTAACAATCCAGAACAAGAAGCTCCAGACGCCTCTCAACTTGATCCTGGTAAACCTGGCTGTGGCTGGGCTGGTCATGTGCTTCTTTGGATTCACCGTCACCTTCATATCTTCTATCAACGGCTACTTCATTCTTGGCCCCACTTTCTGTGCTATGGAGGGATTCATGGCCACACTTGGAGGTATGAATTTAACTTTACTCTTTCATAATTTTTGCTGAACAGCTAATTCAAATGCACTTACAAGTTTAACCCATGCAGCTGGTAGAATATGAAGTACTTTGTAAGGAATTGGGGTTCTTTAATGGCAGTTTGTGATTTTCAGGTTGTTTCAGTGAGACAATGATTTAATCAATAGACATTTGTTAAACCTGACAAAGATTCGGAAATAGTGATCATCACCTTCCTTCTAAGATATTACAAAGGTAAAAGTTCATTTGTAGGGATCTTGTCTAAGATGCTCTTCCTCTCTACAGGTCAGGTGTCTCTCTGGTCTCTGGTAGTGCTGGCTGTTGAGCGATACATCGTTGTCTGCAAACCCATGGGAAGCTTTAAATTCAGTAATACTCACGCTGGAATTGGTGTTGGGATCACCTGGGTCATGGCTGTCGCATGTGCTGGACCCCCACTGTTCGGCTGGTCCAGGTAATTCACATTTGTATTTGTCATTTCACTTACAATAAAAAAGATTTCAAGCCTCTGAAACATGACCACTAAGATTTAAAAAACATTGAGCAACACTCAAACAAACCAATCAGTTTTAAGAAAGTGTACAGATAGATGTAATTACATACTGGTAATGCATAGGTTGTAGAAAGTCTAAAGTCTAAAATATGTACTACCACTTTCCTTCTTTAACCCTACAGGTACATTCCTGAGGGCCTGCAGGTTTCCTGCGGACCTGACTACTACACTCTGGCTCCAGGCTTCAACAATGAATCATACGTCATGTACTTATTTTGTGTCCACTTCTTCACTCCTGTTTTCCTCATTTTCTTCTCTTACGGAAGCCTTGTCCTGACAGTCAAAGCCGTAAGTGAAGTGTATTACCTTAAAGTAAAAACGTTTGAGAAATACAACTGTCATTTTCATTTTAGAATTCTGCAAAACCATGTGTGCTGTGAATCCTAATGATGATTTTCTGATCACAAAAACGTTAGGCTGCAGCCCAGCAGCAGGAGTCAGAGTCCACCCAGAAGGCTGAGAGGGAAGTGACACGCATGTGCCTCCTGATGGTCTTTGGATTCCTGGTAGCTTGGGTGCCATATGCCTCTTTCGCTGGTTGGATCTTCTTGAACAAGGGAGCTACCTTCACCGCCATGACAGCAGGAATTCCCGCCTTCTTTGCAAAGAGCTCAGCCCTGTACAACCCTGTTATCTACGTGCTGTTGAACAAACAGGTGGGCTGAATATATTAAATATTCCCTAGTCCAGTTTCTAAAATCTGCTTTTTCATCTTTGCTCAATCCTAAACCATGCATTTGTTTTTCTTTGATCTCTTTTTCAGTTCCGTAACTGCATGCTGAGCACCATTGGAATGGGCGGCATGGTGGAGGATGAGACCTCAGTCTCTGCCAGCAAGACAGAAGTGTCCTCTGTGTCTTAAATGTAGAGACATTTTCATACACCTGGACATGTTCATTTCCTTTTTTTCTTTGGTCGGGAATAATTCCTGGATGTGGACTGAGTAAAGTTCAGGGACGTCTGGACTACTTGACCAGTGATGAACAGCTCCAGCGACAAACTCATGAACTGCATTTTCTCATCTTTTCTTTGAAGAATGTTGGAAAGTGTTTGTCATGTCCTTTGTCAATCTGAATTCAAAATCATTGCAAATAATGGTAAGATCTGTGAACTAATGTATTTGGATGCTCACTTTGACTCCCACTGCTGTCAGAGGAACAGCTGTCACTGTAACGTTTAAGCTATTTGGAACCATTGAATTTACATAACATCCTTAAAGAACATTTGGTTTAAATGCAGCAATATTTTTGTCTCTAACATCAGTGGGAACACATTTTGTACTGTATTTTCAAAATGAGCAACTATATACAATGTAAAACTTGTGTCACTTGCTGAGTTGGTCATCATGAATTGTAAACATTGTATATATAAAAATGAACATAGATAAATAAATAAACGCATGCATAAAGAAATCTTGTCCTATTGAATGAATTTCGAAAAGGAAGACATGAAAACTGGCATAATCTAATAGATCTCTTATAGTTTACAGGATTTAAATGGGTTTTATAAAACTCACACACAAGCTTTAAGAGCTAATCTGCCTGATCAAATGTTTTTTATTTAGTTTCAGCTAGGCCTAATACATGCCTCTTTCTCAGGCCTGTGATAGGTGTCAAATCAGAGTCTAGTTCATCTCATCAGTGTTATCGGATCAAGACAACAAACACAACACAGAAATATATTGTTGTTATATTCCACCATGGAATGCTCTTAATATCCTGATAGCAATGCATATTCAAAGCAAGTGCTTTGAAAAAAAATCCATAAAAAAAATTCATCTGTGGAAGCCGTAATTGGTTGGCCGACCTGTCTGTCAGCCTTCAATCTCGTGCACACATACACACACACACACACACACACACACACACACACACACACACACACACACACACACACTCGTGCAGTCATTGCGCGCCGTTATTGGGCGTGTTTCCCGTGAGCTCCTCGGTCAGTCCTCCTGCAGCGGCTCAGTCCTCCTGCAGCGGGGCTGAGCTCTGCAGGAAGACGCGTTCACCATGGCAGAGTTTGCTTGAACATCGTCTACCGGTCGCAAAAGAAAAACTGTAATGGAGCAAATTATGAAGAAAAAGAAAGTGGAAACTAGGAGAAGTCAAACCAGAGTCAATATCGGAGTTGCTTTTCAACTATGGCGACTATTTACGGAGCACACAGAGCTGATATGTAACGTTACCGCAGCCTGCTCTAGCTGATGTAACATTTGTAATACATTTTCACAAAACAAACATGCTAGCTTCAAAAACATAAGCACTGACAATAACTGTGTTATACATTTGTTTTACATTCATTATCATGATCTTGTGCGCGTTCATGTGTGTTGGAGGAGGTGCTCTGTAGGAAGTCTGAAGGAAGGGGCGGATTCTTTTCGGTTTGTGTACTTTGGAATTTTTGTGCAGCCGAGGCGGTTTCTCAAACTTACCTACTGCTCCTTTAAGGTCTTCTTTTGAATAAGAAAAAAACGTTGTTTATTTTGGCACTTGACAATCACCTTCCCTGAATTTGACTCAGGTGTAACTAAAGTCTGATGTATGGGTTGTTTATATTTTACATCATTAATCAGAATCTGCAAAGTAACTACAATACTGTAAATGTAGTGGAGTAACAATACCAGGTTAACCTCTGAATTGTAGTGGAGTAGAACAAAGTAGTATGCTGCTGTAACAAAAACATTTTCCAACTTGGGATCAATAAAGTATATCTTATCTTATCTTAAGATGATCGATGGCTACTGCCATATTTGCAAAATGTGCCTCTGAACCTTGACAAGTGCATGTTTCAGGCTTATCAATGAACAACAGGAGGGGTCACAGACATAAGACCAGCTGTTAAATAAAGCTCTTCTGACCTTAGGTGTCATGTGGGTATATATTAATTCACCCATTTATTAATTATATGTTTTAAATTTGATAACACCACTGTGTTTCGTATCCCCTAAACCTCCAGGGTGTACACAGTTTAATACTGGCAACTTCTAATTGTGGGAAATACGAAAACGTCTTATAAAGAGACGTGACATAGAACATGTTGCGAAACACACAATAGAGAACCGCAGTGACGCGTCCTAAAACCCGGATGTAAACTCCTTCCGGTTCCTTCGTCAAAAACGCAATGCAATTTCTCCATAGGATTTTGGAAAATAGCTCGAAATAAGGTCTGTGGTTGACACACATTTAAGAGACGGATCACGTTTTGTTCAGCCGGATAATATCCACATGTCTACCCTACTTTTATTATTTTCGAATTATAAATCTAGTCGCCAGAAGCAAAATGCTAACGTTATGCTATAAACAAACTACAGCAGGGTCGCTGCTTCAACGTCACGCCAACTTAAGATCCATATTCAAACATACAGATTCTAAATGGTACAAGTTGAAGCGTTTGTTTGAACAGTTTGCAGGAGGCAGGTACTTGCTTTCAAGCAGAACAGGGCAAACAAACTTAGCGGGAGTGTTTTACGTGTTCGGTGTAATGACGTAAAACGGCCTGGACAACTTCTGTACTCCTATTCAGCCACTTGTTAACAACCATCGTTTTTCAGACACGTAAACTCTTCAAAAATCACCAGCGGGGTCACTGCTGATTTATTTAATGTCGTAGAACAAAACGTGATCTGTCTCTTCAATTTGTGTCAAACACAGACCTTATTTGGAGCTATTTTCCAAAATCCTATGGAGAAATTGCATTGCTTTTTATCGAAGGAACCGGAAGTGGTAAAAATGCTAACTTACTTCCGGGTTTTAGGACGCGTCACTGCGGTTCTCTATAGCCAGCATGTGGATAAACCCAACCCGGTATCACGGCAAGACGTGAACATGTGACGATTTACCATGCTGGGAGACGTGAATATGTCACGGTTTCGTCCCTTCAAACGTGACCGTTACACGGTATTGTTAACAGTGGCGAAATACCCGGAAGTGCCAAGGAAAGGCTCTACCGCGCCTATTGGTCGGTTTTTATTGTCAAAATTAGATGTTTTTAATTTATTTTGTAATCCTCACACTCGATTTCGCCGATTGTCTTGTTTCCCTAGCTGGT
>CALSBZ010046848.1:599906-616597 GCA_943591055.1 Gobionotothen gibberifrons | reverse complement strand
ACCAGCTAGGGAAACAAGACAATCGGCGAAATCGAGTGTGAGGATTAAAAAATAAATTAAAAACATCTAATTTTGACAATAAAAACCGACCAATAGGCGCGGTAGAGCCTTTCCTTGGCACTTCCGGGTATTTCTCCACTGTTAACAATACCGTGTAACGGTCACGTTTGAAGGGACGAAACCGTGACATATTCACGTCTCCCAGCATGGTAAATCGTCACATGTTCACGTCTTGCCGTGATACCGGGTTGGATAAACCATAGGGATAAACTGATGTTTTTTAGTGGATGAGTAATGCAGATATCACTGTGTAATCATTTGACAGTGAGGGGAATATATCCGGTTTTATTATGAAAACTTCGAGACCGGAAATACTGTTTTCACCCACGCTAACTTTACATGAAAGCTGCCCCATATACACGTTATCCTGGCGAGACCTCAAATCATCTTCGTAATATCTATCAAACTATAGATCCTACACATCGACTGGACGTGGATTCTAAGAGTACAATACATGTATACACTTCTTGCTAGAAATTGAATCAAAAAGCATTTTAATGGCCAAACTATTCCACAATTTAGGATTTTCCAGAGAGGGTTATTTGTGAATAAACGTCCCTCCGGAGCGTTTGCAATGAACGGGCCAGGAGCATGTTGTTTCTTACACGACCACTAGAGCACCTCTAGTGGTCGTGTAAGAAACAACATACTTTAAAACTTGTCTCTGGGTCGTAATAAGGGCATGAACAATCGGCCTATATGTTTTTTGTAGGAGGACAAGCTGATTTGATTTCTTAGAAAGTATATATAAAATAGTGGGAGGATGTGACAGGACAGAAACAAGGTTAAGAAAAGTACGAGGTGGAAGAGTTTAATAGCATTGGAAGTCAAATTCAATCAATCAAATTGTACTATGTACAGTATATGAATATCACATATTACACATTTGTCTCACGGGGCTTCACACTGTATGCAGCATAGGACAACCTCTACCATTTGACCCCTAGAACGGACAAGAAAAAACTCCCAAAGAAACCCCACAATTAGGGCAAAAATGGAAGAACCCTCCAGGGGAGCAACAGAAGAGGGAGGGATGTCGAGGGATGTTGTAAAAAAGCAGGAATTAAAAAGGCACTTGCAAGGTAAACCTGCAAGAGAAAAAGCCTTTGAGCTCCATACTGTTTCAGAAATAATCCTTCAAGTGGTTTTGAACATGATATGGCGTTTAATCACGGCAGCATTTAGCTGAGTATCTGGGTAGAATTATCCTGCATAAGCTCCCCCACCTCTTTTTTTAAAACATTTTTTTAATGTTAATTAATTTTTTTAAGCTACGGACCCAGAATCAGCACTTCTCTAACAGGGCTGAAACGGAGGGATATGACTATGAGGCATGGCTAGAATGGGTGATCTGTTTGGTATTTTGAGCAAAACACTTCATAGACATGTTTTTTATATATTTGTATATTATCTGAGACCTATAATATATGCCTAAAAATACTAGGAGACCTTTAATGAACAGAATTAGACTCAATAACAGGAAATAATATGAGGAAATAATATTTGTGACTGTAAGAGATTGTGTATTTGGGATGTTTTGGTTTTGCCGCAATAAGAATTGCCCAGGAAACCCAGGAATAGGAATCCCAGGATCCTATCAATTAAAATGTACCATGTAGGATCCTGGGTTTCCCTTAAGATGTATAAAATAATTAAGTTTTAGTAGACACACAGTTATTCATCATAAACATCTTGTTTTGCCTCTTAAGGCCATCTCACCTGCTGGGTCATTCATCAGTTTCTCTTGACCTGGCATCAGGCCGTGCTTCACAATAACTTACCCATCCATGCACAGAAACTCACATAGTCAGTCAAGGACAATGCGATTATGACATGCAGACAGGAGGGGCTGGGGATCAAATGTTGGTGAACAACCCGCTTCTTCTGGATAAATTGACACCTTTATGCCTGAAAAAAACATGTCAGGTATCCATCAAAAGCAGCTTCTCTATAAATGTGAGGTATAACATGAGCCACACAGTCACAGAATCACACTTCTCTATATGATAGTCTTCTTAAGTAGTTGCAAATGGGCAGGTCAGATGTTTACCAACTGGTCGATATGCTGCATCTGACTCGGTCAGACAAAAAAAGGCTGCTGCGATTTAGTTTAAATGTGGGTAATACCTCAATCAAACAAAGTACAGTAATTTGTCATATCCTGCATTGAGAAAGTGTTTTTTTTCTGCACGTATCCTGCAAGTGTTTAACTTCAAATTATGAATTTGAGAGTCAAGCAGGTGGTCAAAACTCCGACTTATGGCGCATTCACACTGCAGCGCGGAGCTCGCTTTAAGCGTGCCGAACCGTGTGGGGCCTGTTTTTGGTTGCGCTCACACAAGGCCTAGTTCCGCCCCGGGGGTACTTTTTCTACTTTTTTCTGGCCCGACAAATTTGTGGTTCTATCGAGGCCAACAAGCGGGGCCAACAACCGGGCGGAATATGCTAAACATATTTGACCGTGATTTAATTGTAATACACGTTTCAAAATGATGCCGAAGTAACAACATACTGATACCGGTTAGTACAAATCATGAATTAATGCTTTGACAAGTCTGCAGACAGACGGGAGGCGAAGAACCTTTTAAAATGCGTGATGCATCTTCTTATTACAGACACATGCATTTCCAAACATTCGGTCTACCTACGCTGTAAAATATATTATCTCTTCGATTTACACACGGCATCTATTGCACGTCTGTCCGTCCTGGGAGAGGGATCCCTCCTCTGTTGCTCTCCCTGAGGTGTTCTCCCATTTTCCCCTTTAAACTGTGGGTTTTTCTCAGGAAGTTTTTCGGAGAAAATCGGGAGATCGGCTAAGCTAACGCAATATATGCTCCGACCGTACACACTCACAACAACGGCCTATACAGACATAAATAAGCCAGCGACTGTATTCACCATGACACAGACAGTCTGTGGTTTGTACTTGTTTATAACTTTTGTCTAGTTTCTTAACAGATATGAGGAGCTGTGAGCTTGAGTGCTAACAGCTAACAGCTGATGTTGTTTTTCTGGGGTGCTCGTTGAAGATGACGTCACGGCTCCGCCTACACTGCGTTACTATAGTAACTGCCCCAGCTCCTAAACTGTAATGTGAGCGCAGCATTAAAGTGAGCCAGGCCTAATAAGGCCTAACCAAACCAAGCCAAACCAAACCAAACCAAACCAAGCCTGCAGTGTGAAAGCGCCATTAGAGTTGGATACAAAGCTGGTCTGGTTGCCTCGTACCGTAGGCGCACTAATACCAATTTAAATAAAAGGGTTAAGGTCTGGAGTGAGTTGTTTGAGGTAATCCCTTTAAAGAGTGCCCAGTCATTGTTGAGGAAAGTGAGCTAATTTAATTAGAGATGGTCCAATTACCTGATTTAACTTTAAGGATAGCCCTGCCCCTGGTTGAACCACTTTGCTTTTACCTGAATCAATAAACTTAACGTGGGCCCTTGGCAACTTGTGAACAGTTTGTGAATTATAATTGCATAGTTTGAATGTCCTCACAGACAGAAATGTACACGCATGCATTTATTTAGTGTACACTTTCATAAGGTGTTGCAATTATTGTTGCTAAATGCATAGACATAAATGTTTTTCGCTGAATTGAGAATGTATATTATTGTATATATTATTATAAGTTACACCTTGTACATTTTGTAAACGTAATCTTTGTATACTTACATTTATGAATTAAGTGATTTTATATTTGTTTGTGTTTTTAGAGCAATGTGAGGTATAGGCTACATGATTAGGTATAGTGTAAATCTATACATAATAGTATAGAGTATGGAGTTCGGGTTTGCCTTTGTAGTCACATAAAATGTTATTATATTAAATATTTCACTAATTCCTCTTATGACTTATGGCAGTAATACATCTTCCCTCTTAATGGTAGGTCTATGCTTTTCTCACCGGTAGCCTATGTTATTTAACTTAATTAATGTATACATTTGTGTGTTGGTGCAAGGGTGTCATAGTGGGAGGACAAGTGGGACTGACTACCCAGGGCCCAGACGGGTGGGGGAGGGGCCTTGAAAGGCATGGTATTAAAAGTTAGTTTTTGTTTGCACTTTTTTTTAGTAGATAGTGTTCATAACTAAAATTAAACTAGCTCAGTAAATTCGGTTGAGTGACTAAATTCTGTATCCAAAAACAAAGGGTGAAGGCTGTCCGGGGCCCCTCTCACCCCTCACAATAGGAGGGAAATGGTTTAGTCCTCCCCGCACTAGTTGTCCTTAAGCCCCGACTCCCAGCCGCTGCACCTCAGCCGCTCTCGGCTCTGTCACACGGAGACCAAATGGGTTGTGTCCGCTACAGTTCTCTATCGTATAGACCAGGGGTTTTCAAAGTGTGGGAAGGTGAGCCTCCCCTTAGAGAACATACGAAGAGCCGTGCCCCCCTCCCAATTCTTATTGCTATTATTATTATTATTGTTGTTGTTGTTGTTGCTATAATGCAGGGGTATTTAATTGCATTTCAAAGAGGTCCAGTAAGAGAAAATGTCATTAAATGCTCTGCTTTCGCTGTCTACCTTTCTATTTTTTGAGCACGCCATTTGAAATTACTCTTGACTGTTTCTCTCTTATCTCGTCTGTGTGTGTGTGTGTTTGAACCATGGTTTGAACCTATCGTGCTGACTCACTGACTGCACCGATTTGATTGGTTGCGTAGTGTCACCTCATTAAAACGTTAAACAACAACTTTTTAAAACCTTTTTATCTTTATGTTTTAAACGGGTTTTTAAAAAACATTTTTTTACATTTTCAACATCGTGGATAAATCCTTATATGCTCCCGGCAACACACTGAACGTCAACTTTGCCTCCTTATTACACTCACCGGGCGGATCTAGAAACATATTCATGGGGTGGCAAGAGGGTGGCAGGAGATTTTGAAGTATATGATTTAATCGCAGTCATAATTCAAAATATGATTTGAAAATAAATATTCAATGTTAACTTGGAAAGCCACAATATTGATAATTTAACTCAATAACATTAGGTGACATTATTATTATTATATTATTATGGCACATCAGTAAAGCCTTACATGGAGATATATGGTAGCCGACATAATTGAATGCATTTTAAGTTAGACATTCTTCATATTTTTTCAATAACTGCAAGATCAATCATATTGACCAAAGCATAACTTGTAAAGATTTTTCAGCTTTCTAAAGTTTTAATTATTTAGCTTTTTGGCATATATGCTTTCTGATTTGTTGTGTGCTATTGTTTATGCAAATAAACATGACTTGTGATTTGTGAAGTCTTGTTCAGTTGTCTGTTATTATGCAGTATATTAAGCACTCTCTCAATGTAGTGGTTAGAAAACTAAGATGGTATTTATTTTTGTTTTGTCTTATACCGTGGGAATGGTAAATACTTAAATAAACATGTAGAATGTTCTCTTAAGCATGATACTCCACTCAAACCTAATTTAACCACAGTAAAGTAATTGTTAACTACAGTATGTTGAGGAAAGAGGGTTTAAATGTGCACAGATTATTATTACTTCTATTATTACTATTTATACTTTAGTTCTACTTTAGTTCATTACTAATACTTTAGTTAATGACTTCCCTAATAACCGCTTCAGACTAATGTGTACAGTTGTTGGCTCAGTCATTTGTAAATCTATTTTAAAAAGATACATTAGAGACATGGATCAAGAGAGGAAGGAGGCCCACAGAGATAGCTTATGTATAGGGCCCGGAGTTTTGTGCTACTCCCCTGGGTGGATGTAGTTCTTCTAAATTATATATATATAAATAACTTAATATATATTCACAATTTATGTGCATGTAGAATTAGAAATAACCAATATGGTGAAGAGTATTCATTTTGACCAAACTACTGCTGGTTTGCATTGAGGGCAATTCAAGTAATTTAAATAAAGTACATGTCTTTTTGTTCTTTTTATCAAACATTTAAACTGTTGATTGAGATGAGAAAGTGATGAGAAAGTGATCGCTGAATCATGGCTGATTAAAAAAGAAAAAAAACAGCCATGTAAAGTATACTAATGCCACGATGTAGAAACAGAAACCATCTGTCACCCAGCTTTCATAAGTATGCCAACTCCCACAAGCGGGATTTCCAGACCAAGGCGCTTGTGTTTATCTGATTAGCATCCACAAATTGTCACTAGCAAGCTGTTAAACCGGAGGGGTTTGGTCCTATCTAATCTACAATCCTCAC
Source organism: Gobionotothen gibberifrons (assembly GCA_943591055.1). Taxonomy (NCBI): domain Eukaryota; kingdom Metazoa; phylum Chordata; class Actinopteri; order Perciformes; family Nototheniidae; genus Gobionotothen; species Gobionotothen gibberifrons. The sequence continues at coordinate 610,344 of CALSBZ010046848.1, read as the reverse complement.
AAATTGGATTCACACCTTGTACGTAATTCAGAGGTGTTAAGCAGGTGGTCTGGGAGTCAGGATGCACATTAGAGGTGACACCTGTCACCTTTAATTTAGGTCAACAAGTGTTTACAGCAGCCACCCACTGCCTTTAAAGTTCAAAGACCTAAGGTTGCCTCCGAAGGCAGAGACTGAAGGTCAAATATAGTCAACCATGCTTTTTGATGATGAGATTTGTCTTTAAAGGGAGCACTATAAGTGCATCTAATAAATCCCAACATATGTAATATATAATTGAGTTATTATTGATAAAAAAATGTGAACATGACTTTAATGTTGTAACTACTATTTCTCACAATTTCTTACTACAAAGCTTGTGAAATCACCCCCAAGGGATCAATAATGTATTCTTTTCGATTTTTTATAATTAAAGAACGTTTAATTTCATTACAAACACAACCACAAATATACATTAAAACAGACACAACATGTATACATATATAAACATTTCAACATGTAATGTAGCTACTTGCATCCACATCGGTTTTTTTCCCAATTGGTTCCAAAACATGTTTCTGTATAATGCTATTTAAACTTTGCCAAGTCACACTACATTGTTCAATAATGTGTTTAAATAGTCCTGAAAACCTCTATCTTTACTAGAGCGGATAAAGGCAAAAGCTTTTCCTTGTTCAGATACCCAACCTGCCACCTGCTGCCAAAAGGATGCAACAACCATACAATAATAAATGTAAAATGTTCTCCTCTGCTTCAGGCACTACAAATACAGAAATAGTACACATCAAAGTTGACTTACAATTTGCCAATTGTTTATAATGCAGAAGTGACAAACATCAATAAAGCTGGGTTTTTATCCATAATAATATATCAGTTTATTTGTTGATGACATTTTCTATAAAACCACTTGGTGAGTAACTAATGCTGTGTGAAACAAATCAGAACATGGAAAATCTTATTAAATGATATGTGATGGTTTGTTATACACACAAAGGCCCATCCACACCCACCCACCTGAGGTTCAATAAACAATTAAACAGCAAGCCAAGTATCAATTTCTTCAATAATCAAAACTACAACAGCAATTATTCTTAAAATAGTCATTAAAATATAGCTTTTACATGGTTGAAAGAGTTGTTTTAAGTTTATGTGGGACATCTGACACCAAGAACATGTGAGACCTGAGCTCTAAATGAGATGTATACAGAAGCTTGGATATACTCATAAGCCCAATGCAGGGGAGATGTCTAAAGCCTAGATCAAAAAGGTGCTTGGCTCGTGCGTAAGGTCACATGTTTGACAGGTAATTGGGATTAGCTTTCTGCTTCACAGCTACGCAAGTACTTAACACACTCCTGTGCAGGTTAAGTGTGGAAACTGTAACAGGAAGTTCTGTACCTGTTAGTAGGTCAGGAACACATTATGTGATTGGCCTGGAACAAATTGTACAACATTAGTGTCAATCAATGAACACAGACATATGTTACCAAGCACACTGACTGCATGGTGTATTTGTTATTCTGCAAATACTTCTATGTGAGTCTACTGCATTGACTGTAGAGCTTTAAAGTTAACTTGATTGCACTTATTTGTAGTGAAATGCCTAAATCTTGTATCTTTTAAAACAGTATCTGAAAATGTACATGGAGTGTTTTGTGTTAGAATTTCTGTGGAAGAAAGCTAAAAGTACAATATGAAGCTAGTTTCAGAATAATGAAACACTTTCAATAAAGTTGTACAGAAACATACATTCAAAGAGACAGGGATTCAAATGTGTGGAGCATATTGGGTTGAAAGGGAAGTTAATATGACTAAAAATGTATGGAATACTACATGAAGAGTAGGCACTATAATAGCCTCTAAAACACTAGTAAAAAGAAAGAGCCTGACCAATTGGAACTTCAAAACATTTTTAAAGTAAGATAATGGTTGTTTGGTTTGATAGATGTTGCTTGTTGTTGTTTTTCCTTCACATGACAGTAACATAAAATAGGGTAAAAGGCCTAGGACGCTAAAAGATCAAGGCAGATACCCGCTTGATTGACAGGAACACAGGAAGACTATGAGCCTATAATACAGTTCTTGGATGACATTGTGTTTGAATGTTAAAAACATGGACTTACTGCTAAACTCCTGCTACGGTTTTGTTACAGAGGGATGTACATTAAAACAGGTGAATACTTTAGCATGCTGATGACACACTCAAGATCTGTGCTCTTTCTAATCTTTGACTTCCAGAGTGGCTCAGATACTCGTGTGCGCCAAAGGATTAACATGTAATTCTCCTCCCCTCCCACCTACAAATGTATAGACATTACATCCAATAATACCAAAACCAACCAAATACACTCACTAAAAGTATTTCCATATTGGTACATGTTGTTGTTGTTGCAGTGATGCATTTTCAAATGAATCAGTTCTGACTGGTCTGTTGTTTGCCTCATATTTTGTCCATGAGTATAGTTTATACAAGGACGACTATTTGCATTACTGAAGCGCCCTCATGTGGTCAGTTGTATGCTAATACTTCTCAGCAAAGTGTTAATCTCAGCAAATAGTGGTGCACACATGGTAGTATATTAGTTAACCTTAATTAAATTAAAACCAATGCAAAAGCCATGCATGAACAGTAAGTAAGTGTATACGATATAAACACGTATTATGTATTTACAACTAATAATAGTGTTCACACGCAGGCAGTCATGCACTAATCAAAGGTAAATGCAATGAACCAAGACTGAATGTTTGCATGTGTTGCTGAAATCTCTCTGGTGGTTCATTTGATATAGCTCATGGTTCAATAACAGGACATTAAATTATGTTTATTTTTTGTTCTGTTGTAAAAGCATTATTGTTATTACTGGCGGCCAAACCATGGAATAGAAGATGACCTGTGTGATCTGTGTCAGATATGTCTGTTATTCTTAGTATTTACAAGCAGAGGTGGAAGCTCAGAAACTCATAAAGTGGTTGTTATATAATTTATTTAGAATGTACAATATACTTAAAAATAGCTTGGTACATAATTTGAATTAAAAAAAACGTTTTAGGAAAATTACACTTTTTGAAATATGATGTGTTGAGGGTCTAGTGGGAAAGAACAAGAGGTATGATGAGGAACAGTTTATGGCAATGAACTACTCACTGTTTATTGTTTACATAGTTTATTAATTAGAAAGGTAAATCTACTGGTGTAAACATAAAATCCGTTGTCCATGTACAGTAATGTTAAAACACACCGGCAGAAAGTTAAATGACATTGAAATGGGAGCCCTTTGGTGATCTTATGTTTTCAATTTAAGTCTTTTTTAACTTTAATCATTTGTAATGTAAAATATGACATGTTGGATACCCTCTATGCAAACACCTGATCATCTGACAGGGCAATAGAGTGAGGAAATTCACTGTGGACTGTAGGTTTTTCTATAGTTGTGGGCTTTTTTTTGTTTTACTTCTGATGAGCCCTTCTTTGTGTTTATTGTAAATATAGAAAATAGAGAAACTCTCAAGCAAAGATTGGGGTATAATAATGCATTACCTTTTATTTATCAGGATTCTTTTTTTAAATCTGTTTGCAAAGGAATTAGTTGTGATGATAACAATTTAAAATAAAATCCCACATATAACCTACTTGCACTGTAATTACTGTGTGAAAGGGTTGTACTGAGGCTTATGTTACTCTGTAATTTGATTGAGAAAAGCTCTGAACATGCAATGTGTTGAATTACAGCCTGTAGACCAAGTTTCACCCTCGGTTTCAGGTGTTTAAGGCACACAGGTGTGGTTTGTTATGCTGCATTACAACGATGCATTGTAAAGTGTTATGCTCACCTTACAGTACATTCGCATTTATTAAAGTTTTAAGTAAGTTTATCAGTAATTTACACACAGTCACATTTATTAAAACGCTCTCTTTGGCTTCTTCTGGTTTGTTCCTGAAAAACCATATGTATCTTTTAGTTGTGTATTAAACACTCAAAAACAAGCATTCAAATCAAAAACTATTTAATAGAGTTTTAATATTTAGTATCAATAAATTAAATGAATTAAAACACTGGAAACCAAAATACACCAGGGTAACGTGTCTTTGAACAAACACTGTGTATGGTCTAAGACATTTTTTTAAGCTCAATGTTATTTTTAAAACTCCCTTTCCAAGACTTCCTATTCCCAAGTAACAATAATAATGCAACCTGTAGTCATTTAGGGCGTTTTTACAATGTGATTACCAAAAAACATCTGTGACATAAATTCTGAAATACATTCTCTACACACACACGCTACAGAAATGTGTTGAATAGGTACATTCACAGCCTGAAGAGAGACTCTACAACACTTTAATATGTTGGCATGACTCCTGATTTGTGGCAGTTATGGCTGACTTGTAAACGGTTTAGGATCCGCACTCATCGGGATTATTGTTTAATTTCAGTACGTTATTCATGCAGTGTAGATGATGGAGTACCTCTGATTCGTTTCCCCTTTGTCGTCTGAACTTTCTGATTGGCTCAGTGTGTACAGGCCTGTGAAAGTCTCAAAGGCTTCTTTATTTAATGCCTTCTTTAACGTTTCAGTAGGTAAGTCCTTAGCTGGAGTGCACAGAACTGTCAGTCTCTGTGTGGAGAAAGAAATTACAGTTTACCATTAAAGTCTAAAGTATGTTAACTTTGGTGGAATAATAATTATAAAAGTATAATCACGTAAACCCATAAGAAAGAAAAAAGGCCAGTTACAGTAGGGCAAGGCAGGTTATGGGTACAAAATCAAAACAAATACAATATAATACATTACTTGTGACTTATTGCTGTAATTATTTCATAACAAAATCAAATAGAAACATCTAACTTTTTGACTTTTTTTTCCAAACCACCACATTTTAACAATATGTGAATGCTATTAAGTGAATAGTCACTAAATAGCAACTATACGTTTGGTGCCTTCAACATAACTTATTTATTTACATGAATTTCACAAGTGGTGAGATTTAGCTCCACATTTTCCCAGATTCTCTTTTGCAGTAAAACCATTTCAGCACCATCACAGGAGTCCTATGTTTGCCAGTACCTACTATTAGTAATATTCTTTAAGCAGAACGAGTGTAATCCAGATGTCATCGATAAGTACAATACAGTTCTATGTCAATGTAAGGATAAAAATCGTTCCTCCATTAATCCAATTACTTAGTTACAGGGCCAGGGTCCGAGGGGTGGCCTGGGGTGGCAAGGGCCGCCCCCGAAATGATCATGTTACAGACCCTAAAGTGAATGTTTTCAAAACTAATCCATACTTCATGTCAATTTTTATTTTAAAACTATTGTCTGATAAGTAACAGTAACAGTAACATGACAGTAACGACGTGTGACAGTACCTGTCTCAGTGATCCTGGAGTGACACTCACAGCGTACAGCATCCACAGAGGAACCATGAGCGTTGAAGAGAGCGTAAAGAATCCTCCAATAGTGTAGCCCCACCAGGGGTATTCATAAGTGTTGTTGAATTTCAGCGGAGTATATTTGACCAAGGAGAAGATAAATGTGCACTTAAAAAAAACACAAGGCAAAAGAAGAGAAGGTAAAAAAAACATAAAATAAATGTTTGTATTAAACACAGCAATTAAAATTCACAGTTGCCTATTGTTTATTTTAATTATTTTAAAACCTACAATAGAAACTGAGGTTCCTATTTATTCAGAAGCTGATGAATACACAGAGGCCCATGTATTTTGAACATGTATTCATGATGTAACTCATGTTTTGGTTTTCTTTCAGATTCATCTCAGAGTATAGACATTTAAAGTAGAGGAATATGTCGTCTCTTTGGCAGATTGTGACAGTTAAAGTGAACATATCTAAGATTTATTTAGATAGTCTTATAATCAAATATTTCATTAGGAAACATAAGCCAGTGATGACAGAGATTCCTCGAGCATTTAATTCAAACTGACATCAAAAGTCTTGAGTTGAAATACAGTATACCCCATCTAAAACTGGTCTCCATCTGGTCATGCACTGCCTTTAGGACAGAAGCCTCTGGCTGCTGTCAAATACATGTGCTTGTTTGTAAAGCATGAACAATGTTACAAGGCAGGCATTCCCTCATCTCCAATACTTACTACACAGATAGCTGGTGTGAAGTACTGCCAACAATATTTCATGTAGGACCATGGCCGATATCCAATCATGTCCTTTATATTATCATAATGGCGATCTGCACCTGATAAAAAATTTATAGAAATGTTACTCATGTTGGATCAGTGTATATAACGCCCCTCAAATGTATTTGACATAGTTGGTTTGATAGGAAACTGTGGGATCCCAACTTGTATTAAACATCAGTTAAAAAAAACAGGGTTTCCAAAACATAAGGCTTGTGGGCTGTGGATCCCCTGAAATGAACCAATGACTATGTTACAAAGAGGTTAACCACACCAGTAATGTTTTCCTGTGCAATTAATTTTCTCCTTCCTACACTCTCACTGTCTTTCAACCCCTCATTACGCCTAGGTGTGGAACGACTGGATTAATAACTACTTGTCTGTAAAACATGAGATTATAAAAGTGCGATCCAACAGTGTGAGTTAAATGTTCTCCTTACCATAAACCCATCCAATACAGACAGACTGAAGAACAGCAAAAAGCAGGAGGGTCATCCCACTGCAGGCGTAGTAGTCAAACAGTTGAAAAATATAAAGGCCTCCCTGCAAAAGATAAGAGAGTCCTTCAGTGAAAGGCAAAGCGGGTGGTTATTGCATCATTCACACTTTGTGTTTGTCTAATATGTTATTGTATTAGTATTTACCACATACCGCAGAAAAGAACCCTTCATTATCCTCTGTTCAAAGATACACGGATACAAACGGTTTCATTTATGTTATCTGCTCTTTTATTTTATGTCTACACCTTCACACTTACAACTGCATGTATACAGTTATGTAAAGTAGATGTAGCGTTAATTTATTCAGGGTATCAAGATGAAAACGTTTTCACCACTCACCTCTGTCACCATCAGAAGGCCAATGAAGAAACTTCCAACAGAAATACCGAGAAGGAGAAGTTTACGACGACAGCTGTTTTGAAAGAAGTCCGGATACATGTCGGAGATGGTAGTGACCAATGCCTCTTGACATACAAACTACGGTAAATAAAATATATGTATTAACACAAAAACATTTATCATAGTGTTTGAATCTCATTATTGAAAAATATCTTTGTAGTCCTACCTCACTATCTAATCCCAAGAAGATGATCATAACAAAGAAGAAAATAGCCCAGAGCTGGGGAAGTGGCATCAGGGCCACAGCCCGAGGATAAGCAATGAATGCCAACCCTGGACCTACACAGTGCATTGAAAAAAAAGCAAATTTTCATAAATAATCTAAACAGTAACAATCTGAGTTTCTGTCAAGAGTTATCCATCCTCCATACCTGATTCAGCCACCATCGATATATCCACACCTTGCTCCTTTGCCATAAAACCGAGCACAGAAAAGATGGCAAATCCAGCCACAAAGCTGGTTAAACTGTTTAAAAGGCACAGGTAGACACAGTCTCTATGGAGGAAATATGAAAACATTAGTAAACCTGTGCTCTAAAGGTCTGAACTGCAGTAAGAGCTGAATTACATTTTGAATTGAATGGACAGTGCAGATGAGAGAAATGCATACCTGTAGCAGTTGTTACTGTACTTGTTGTAACTTCCTAAAGATGTCAGAACACCTGTGCAAACTCCATAGGAGTAGAAGACTTGGCTACCAGCATCCATCCATACCTAAAGGATATGGATTAGTTTGAAAAGATGCAAGAATGCAGAATCTTCTAAATGTTAACTGAGTACAGTGTAGTGTAATTTAATTGTTGCAAAATGTCTCTCTTGCACTACAATATATGCTCATAGATACTTTTAAAGTTAAGTTAGTCATTCAAAAAAGGGACTAGTAGTTGTTGTGGCTGTGACTAATTTAGCTTTTAGCAGACTCGGTCTTGTTTGTGATCATATTCAGACATTGAAGCACTTGGTTAAGGTCAGGGAGAGGTCGTACCTCTGGATCAGCGAGGCGGGATGGGTCTGGGTAGAGGTAGAACACGATTCCTTCTTTGGCCCCTGGTAATGTGAGACCACGTACAAGCAGCACCACCAGCATTACATATGGAAATGTGGCAGTGAAGTAGACCACCTGAGACAGAACCAACACATCGTCTGTTACTTTTAAATATTGCATATTTTAAGAACAGGCTATAAATGAGATCAGACATTAAAGATGTCATTTTAAGATTGTACTGTACCTTTCCTGTGGACTTCACTCCATTCCAGACACAGAAATAACACAACACCCAGGCAAGAAGTAGACAGAGGGCCAGGTCCCATCTGACATTACCGATTTCATCAATTCCCCTGGACAGGCCTAAGATTCTCCTCCTGTAACAAAGTGTATTAATAAAAATAAAGAACACAATTGCCCTTTTATGATGTTTTCATTTATGCTACTTACTCCCAAAACTCTACAACAGAAGACGTGCTTTGTCCTAACTGGTGCAGAGAGGATGTTTGATTGTGACCATGCTCAAAACAGGCATCTTAAAATGAAGGAATAAGATGGATTGTGAAAACTGATAAAGGAAGTAGATTATTTACACAGTTTATATCTGGAAATAAAGTTGTGATACCTGTGTTCCAGCTGTTTTGACAGCTCGCCCATGGAAGCTCAGATGTGAAGGATGAAAACAGGTAGAGAAACGCCCAAGCCAGGATGATTATGTAATACACCCCAGTGTACAAAACAACCACTTGACTTCCATAACCTAAGCCTGCAGAGAGAGACGTGTTATTGTGATATCGTGAAAAATCACTCATAAATATGTTTGTATTTTACTCAAGTAAAAATAAGATGTAGGTGTACTTTACAATATTTCCAATCTTTTCTAATTCATATTTTTTTAATTTGAATAGAAAATCAAATATTGCGCTTTTGAATTCAATCTATTTGTTTAAGTAAGATGTTGCATTCTAATAAAGTATCAATGGACTTTATCCAGTCTTGAAGACAAAAAAAACAATGCCCTTCAAACTGCATTCATATGCAACACAATTCATTAGAAGTTAGTCATTATGCTGTTGTTTTTCTTATACTCAAAGCTGATAAAATCTCGCTACAAACATTATGAAGACTTGTACCTTCAAAAAGAGGGCATATTTTCCTCCAACATGTTATTCCACCCTGACTGGTGTACTGGCCCAGAGATGTCTCCAGGAAGAAGAGTGGGATGCCACAGGTGAACAAGAACAAAACATAAGGTATGAAGAAAACCCCTTTAAAATAAAAATGAGATATTGTTGTTAAAGTATTGAAACAATTTCATACTTTTGAGAACATTCAATAATGATGTTGTGAGAAGACACTTCAGAAATCATAGTAACTTTATAAAAGTACTGACAAAGTTGTAGGATTTCTACCGCAGCACTTTAATTAAATTCAGACAAACCAATTATTAACTGAATTTAGTCATAATCCCTTCCAAGGCAGGCTACAACATAATATTTGCACATGATGCACACCTGGTCGGAACAATAAAGATTTACCTCCTCCATTTTTGTAGCAAAGGTAAGGAAACCTCCAGACGTTTCCAAGACCAACAATGTGTCCGGCCACTGCCAGGATGAACTCAATCTTGCTGTCCCACTGTTCCCTCTCCCGAGGTTTGGATTGGGTTGGGTCTGGTTTGGTCCCAAGGGTCATCAGATTTAGTTTCAGCTGTGAGTTTTGCGATTGGTCCATTTTAACCTTTTAGTAATCATGTAATGAATATTAGTAAGAAATGAAGCTGTACTACATTGAAGTAAAAATGTTTACAAACTAAGGTTTCTCTTTAATAGGCCTACTGTCAGGTTTCACTCAACATTAATTATTTAGTGAATTGTATATAAACACCATGTTAAATAATAGACCTTAAACAAGGCGTTAAATAAGCTGCACCCCACTTGCCACACAATAGATATTCTATTTAAATATATATATATTATATATATATATATATATTTAAATTATATATATTATTATATTATTATAAATGTATATATAAAATAGGCTCTGTGAGGCTGTAGGCGCAGCAGTACAGTTAAAAGCTAATGTGTTTACAGATTCTACTTTCTAAATAACCGATGCAAAGATTCCCATGAGCTGAACTTTAATTAAACATAGTATAACATTTGTCAAATCCAAACCTGAAAGATGCAGACTCTACCCTGAGTAACTGAAGTGTTTCCTCTTCTGACTGAAAGAAAATACCAGCCCCTCTCAAAGAATAAGTTGAGTAAAATGGGTTTTCTGTGAGGAGGGGCCACTGAGACTGATCTAACCATTATTTCCTTAGAAACCAATAGAAACCAATTCAGCATGGCACACACACACACACACACACACACACACACACACACACACACA
>CALSBZ010046848.1:549841-583703 GCA_943591055.1 Gobionotothen gibberifrons | reverse complement strand
GGGGGCACAGTGACTCATTTGGGGGGGCATGGCCCGCGAATGCCCACACATGACGCCGACCCTGCACAGAGCAGAGCTTGAATGAAACACAGAGACCCAGAAGTAAGCTACTTGTACTCACGAAGCCTATTATGTGCAGAATCCCTCTCGCTTTCAGGTGGTTTTGATTGAGTATCCACACATGGACGTTTAAGGACTAAAAAACTATCCATTTTTCACTTTGCTCATTTTTCAGCTCTAGCTAACAGGAAGTCACTCAAGTGTCACAAAGTAATTTAGCCTATGGATAGGTCAAAAACCGAATGGGTGCTGGCCATTGGCCTAATCATATCACCTGTGTTGGCTTTATGTTTTTGGTCAAACATTTGTTTGTTTCACATTTGCATTGATGGAATCAATAATTGTTCTAATTTAATTTAATAGAAATAATAATAATAATTTTCAAAAAAATTATAAAACACATATTTCTTGGGGGTGCTTAGGGGGTGCTTTGGCAATCCTGGGGGGTGCTTCAGCACCCCCTAGCTCCCCCCTGGCGCCGCCCCTGACCTCACGCTGCCCCGGCCTTGTATGGAATGTACAAGACGGTCACAAACAACGAGTGCTTTTAGACCATCTCGTTTTTAATAGAGACGGCGGTGGTGTGAGTTAAAGATATAGACAAAAACTGTGACTTTCTCCCTCTCAGCTGCACGGCTCCAACTACCCAGACACGGGGGGGATATTTACACACACACCCCGCTGCTGCTGCTGGAGCCGTGTTCACAGAGGCGATGGGGGGAAATAATCTCGGGCTGCTTATTTTTAACTGCTGTGTTAGCCGCTGAAACCCCCAGAATTCGGCGATTCGTTCAATACAAATCTTTACACTGCTTTCATACAGTTGTTCCACTTTACTGATGCCTTTCTTTAAGGTTTCTCTAAACATGAGCTGTGCATGCTTGTATGGCACATTCGTCCCGAGCAGCATACACAGAGGAAATCAGCCAGGACCAAGTCCCCAGACACTGATCCCCTGGGTTTTTTTTATCCCCAAATGTTCATTAACCAAAAACGAAATACAGCCGCTCAGCTTCACAGATAATTTTATGATACCGTCAATCACAGATTCCGGTAAGGCAATGTCCAAATGTGGATTTGAAATTACACTTACCAGTTCTGAAGATTTGTTGGTACCCTGCCGACAACGCCAATTTGTGGAGGAAACTTCTGTGTAGCAATGCAGTGGGAGTCACCGACTCATGAAGGAGACACGAGGAGAGCTGGAGTTCTGATGTCAAACACTGATATTTAATACAAGTATCGGCCGGAGAAATTCACATAACAAGTCACAGCAGTCAAAGGTTCTGACTGCACGGGTGGGTTGCCAAGTCAATTCTGATCAGCCTGTGTCTTGGTAGACCATTTAACTAGTTTACAGAGAGTCATAATCAACATATTGGGGATGGGCCTTGGTACCTGGAGACTGTCTCTGTCCCCTGCTGTGCTTTGAAGCCAGCGTTCTCAGAGTTTTATAACTCCTACTTCCACCAGATCAAGTCATAAAACTTATAGTATCAACATGTGGCTATATTATCACGTTCCTTACGGGAGATAAGGATCAGGGCTGATCGTAAATGTCAACACACAGGAAAGGGTTAAATTCTTGGAGTGAAGACAGAATTATTCCCTGACAGTTGTCATTTGTTCTACCTCGGCTAGGGGTATCTCGAAAACTAAAGCCTTTTTTGAGGACTTGCTGCTGGACTATACACTACAAATAATTAAAGAATAACTAATGCTCTTAAGCTATTATAACTTTAGGCAGGGCAGGACCTTCAACCAATAAAGCAAATCATATCAATATATTTACAAAATAAAACAAATATATAAATATATGTAATGCACAGACCAGACACGGTTTTGAGTTTGTCTATGCTTCACATACTGCATCATTTGGGATGCAGTATGTGAAGCACATACTGCATAATTTGGGATGCAGTATGTTAAGCATACAACGTGTGTTAAAATCATGCCATTTGGATCTTACATAAAGTAGTGCTTGAGGGCCTTGAATGTTGGCCCTCAGGGTGCCGGTATGTGACAGCCGCAGCAGGAGGGAGAGAAAGAGTCACTGTGGGTCACCAGCTGTGTCTTTCTCTCAAGGAAAGATTATTCTGGCTGTGTTTAACTGCGCTGGTATTAAGTGACGTTGAGACCTTGGTGTTTTAGAAATGTTGATGAAATAAAACGGTTTATTATAACTAGAAGTTATAATCTGTTGACTCTTTGAAAGGTTTGCTTTCAGATTAGTGTGTTCCCCCTTTCAAACTTTGGATACAGTATATCCAAGATAGATGACCTTCCTGCTTCCAGTGTTAATGCTTACCTAAACTAGCCTAAATGTTATTGTTTCTCAAAAATTAGATTTGAGACGCAGCAGCTATAATAACTGGCAGTGACACACACACACACACACACATACACACACACACACACACACACACACACACACACACGCACACGCACACACACACACCAAATATTCCCTGCTTTCACTATAGATAATCAAGCAAACTTCCCCATTATCCCTTTTTCCTTCCCCATCCTTCTTTTTGTTTTAAATCTTAATATCTAGGATTTAGATATGTTTTTACTGATTCTCAGTGGTAGTTATTGTAATGTTTCTTTAGGCAGAATTGAATAATTATACCTTCCACCACCCGCCAACAAAACAAATACATCACAAAGCACATTTCCCTCAAGACGGCCATTAGAATAAAACATAACAATGCTTATGCATACAACTTAACCTGCAAATCCTTGTATTAGGATGTTTTTAACTACTCAAGTATATTTGTAAAAATGATGCTAGATCCTTGAGCAAAAGTTTTGTTTCTGATGCCATCCCAGTGTAAACTCTAAGGAAAGTATGAGAATACTTTTGTTCAGAAGTTTATAAAAGAGCTGAGTTAAAAAGAAAGTATATTTCCACAGACCTTATCTGAAAAACGGAACTATGCAGAAACACTGAAAGAAGACAGACAGATATAAAAAGGTTGTTTGTCAAGAAATATATAGCCACATCAAGTATTTTGACCTCAAATACATTTTCATTTTACATACTTTTTACAAGAAAACCTTAGTGAGTAAGTTTATTTTGTGCTTTGGAGATATCCAGACTAGCTTCAAGTCTTTATGTCAAGTTACTCGTATTAAATGCAATTCAAAGTTACAAATTAAAATCATAAAACCTAAACTTATCTGATTAAAGTTACGAACACAAAATGTCAGATGTTCAGCAGATAATGATTACCATCTTGTCTTTAGTAAAGATGTTGGATTGGTAAAGTAGAGTTGAGGCTGAAGGGAATGTCCTTATGTTTGCAAAGTGGGCTCTCTAGATTGAGTTATTTCTTGATTTACCTGACGACTGCTTTCAGTGAAATTATCAGTCAGTCAAGTTTAACTGTGAATAATGAATATGCACTCCGTATTCGTAGTATCACTAATATCACTTATCTTAATGTGCACATTTATTTTTTTCTAATATTTTCATCTTATCTTTGCATTTAACCATTAGCTTACATAGGCCTTATTGTATTTGTTTCTTATATTATGTTACCTTACTGTTGTGTTTTGAATTATATTGAATTTAATTCCTTGTTGAATCAATTTAATATATCAAATACCTTGTCAACCTGCAGGTGGCGCTCAATGAGAAACAGGTTTCATCTTCTGTAGATTGCAGTATCAGGTTTTCTTTTTGAACCATGTGGATGAATATCGACCTAAATGGTCTAAAGTCCACTATAAGTAACATTTTCAGAAACTTTTATTTGTATACATGTTTTTGCTACATTGTACCACTATAATTCAGAGGTGAATGAAAGTGTACTTTTACTTTACTAAATGTATTTAATAACTTCAATTACTTTTACTGTTGGTTAATGATTTGAATTATATTTAACACTTAAATAAGACTTAAAATCCTCAAACTACCCTGCAGTATACAAAGTTATTAAAATAATAATGAGTACTATTGGTACTTTAAGTACATTTCTATGCTAATACTTTTGTACTAGAGTAACATTTGGATTGCAGGACTTGTAACAGAGTTATTTCTACACATATATACTTCTACTTTTACTTAAACACAATATCTGAGTAGTTCTTCTTTCTACTACAGCATCTCTCTCTTTACAGTGAGACCCACGTGGCCTCCATGAACAGTCTCCGCCTTTTCATTCAGAAACCCATAACACCCCCCCCCCCCCCCCCCCTGCCCCCCCCCCCCCCCCCCGGTTCTCATTGTCATACAAACACGGCTCTCTCAAGCCTCTACTCATGGGCTCATTAATGGTCAGAGCTGGGAAGAGCACTTGTCCTGGAGACACTGGGAGATCTAGACTTGTATTTCCCCTTAAAGGCACCAGATGAATCCCAGCTAGGGCTAAATGGAAGAATAACTACACAGACTACAGACGTGAAGCGACCTTTACAGGTACCTACTAGCTCTTGGGGTCACAATCAGCTTTTTAATATATTTGATTTGTGGGTATTTACACATTTGCGAATGAGCATTACTTGGGTCTGGGTTCTTGAAGATAAAACAAATGGTATCAGTTCAGAGACTGTTGGGCATGTGTGGTTGCACTTCTGCTTTGCGCCTGTAGCTGTGTAATGTAGGCTAAAGGTTACTGTCTACGCTGCACAGAGCAGCTATTTCCCCTGTTCAGTGAGTTTAGTGTGACACCGCAGGCTGTGATCATTGTTGCTGAAAGCTCACATAGTTTTGAACAAATGCATTTGTCTTGTGCAAATATTTGAACAGATGTATACAAATTAACTAAGGTTACTTTTCCATAGACTAATATTAAATCTACAGTATTTTGCTATGATTGATTTCAGAAAATACATGCTGTAAGTTATGAATACATGTGTTTCCCTTTTCAACATGAAATATGTTTCATAACAGCCCTCTTCATGTTCTGACAATATTTGTCCAGGGGGTTCGACTTGTAACTTTCCAACGGTCACCTGAACGTTTTGCTAAGGAGCAACAAACTTTTCTACTGTCCTACTCGTCTTCCAGGAATTATAGTCCTGTGCATCTAAATTGAGATAGTCGGTCAGTTCCTCCATCCACAGGCAGACAAAAATATATTCCAATGTTTATTTTTTTCAAGCTGAAACATAAGACTGGTGATCATTAATAGTACTCTTCTTTTAGCCACATTAGTCATGGCTTAAGGGATGGCAGTGTACCACTTTGGTCTGAACTGTTGGATTGAAATACTGAAGGCTAAACGTCTCCCAGTAGATTCATCCTGCTGAATTTGGTGATTACCACACACTTCGTGTTTTGCTACCAGCAGGTCAATATTTTAATTTGTCCAATACTTTGTTTAAGAACACAACGTTATGTCACATTGTAGACCTTTGGTTTTAATGCTAATTATTGAAACCTAGGCTTGAAACCACCACAAACACAGTGAACAGGGTACACATAATAACTGTACATCATTAGCATATTAACATTGTTATTGTGAGTATGTTAGCATGTTGCTGTAAGCATTTAGCTCAAAACTTCACTGTGCCAAACGATAACTTAACAATAATCTAAACAACAAATACTATATTTGAAAAATAAAAAAAAAAAATGTTTACGCTACTCCAGACCAGTTTAAAAGAAGATATTATAAATATATAATAAATAAAACATTATTTTGTTTTGCATTTCTGCTCAATTAGAGTGTTGTCTTCCTGGACAACAATGACACCATTTATAGGAAATTAACTGAATAGATGCAGTTGATATTTTGAGCAGTGTTACAGTCTTTTTCCTGAGGTCATCCTTTACACTGAGGGGAGGAATTTCTCTAGTGAATTGGAACTGGAAGGTCAGACAGGGACACCACCATTGACACTGAAATGTTTGTGAGATACAAACACTCAGCCCTCCAGCCTCGATAGCACTGGTATGTTTTCTCACATACCAATGCCAGAAATATCATTTTCAGAGAGCAGAAACAAACTTATTTGTACAACATTTTGTATAGCCATGTCTGAAGTCATGCAATGCAAAGCTGTGCTGGACAATCAAAAGCAGAGCGAAAAGCCTACTATCATAGAAAGGTGAAACAATTATCAGTCCAATAAGGGCCACATTTATTGAAAATATTTCAGGTTCGTATATACATAAAGTGACAAAAGTAATTTTGAGAATAATGAATGAAAGAAAAAGAAAAATACAGGAGGTACAGAAATGGTCAGACGCTTTCCCAAATTTGGAGTTGGAAAGGTAGGGTGTTTTTTTCAACCATCCAACAAGCCCTTTTGAAAAAGCATATTGATAGCTTTAAATTCACCCAAAAACATACAAAATTGTTACACCAACCTCATACAGCGTGTCCACACTGAGCTTTTGGGGGTGCACAGCAGACGTCAATGAAGAATATAACTTGTTAGACTCTTGGGCAACAGTCCCTTGGTATCAGGAAATGAAATGAGAAAGTAAAGGTAAATTGTATGAGAAGGCAAACAGAACTGAAGTTTATTTGATTGTACCGAACTTCCAAACTGTATCCAGCATCTGGTAGTGTGACAATGTCGCACTGTACCACAACATTTGAATTTTTTTTCATTGTCCAGTAAGCTCTGCATTTTATATTGGTATGAACACCTGCATATTACCTCTATTTAAGTATATATTATACATTGTAAACACCTGCACCAAAGACTGCCTTTTTTTGCAGGGCCTGTGTTTGAAACTTTATTTGAAAAATTATTATAGCAATGTGGTATTTCTACTTCTACCCAGTTTCAGTTCCAAAAGATTCAGATATGACTCCCAGGGACATTAGCATTTACCGCCTTTTGAGAGCCAAGTATTTAAGATGAGATAAGGTGAATGAGCTGGCACCTGTAGCAACATTAGGTCTTTGCAGAGGCAAACAGGACTACTTTGGTGTAACATATTTGACCCAGACAGAATAGAAAAAAAGACAAGTAGATCAGCTTTCAGGGTTGTTTCAGGGCTTTCAGGGTTGTTTTTTTTGCATGAGCAAGTAAATGTAATACAGTTTTACAAATTCAGGACATAAACACAGGGAATGGAATTGAAAATCTTTACTGAATTGGTTCCACGGATGCTTGTTGATTAGAAAAAAAACGGAAGCATTAGGGAGCTGGTGGCTGTAAACTGAAAACCTGCTTCTCACTTAATAATACTGTTAGAATCAAGGACAAATGTAAACAATAGCTGCTGTTCTCTGTGAAGACTTAAACCACAAACCTTTATGAGACCTGATCAATTATTGAGTGTTGCATATCAGACATGCTCGTTTATAAATGATATTATTCCTTTCAGGTTGTCATTTAACCATTTCCTTTATCCTTTCTCCTTCTCAGTATGAGCTTTAAAACAAAAAAATATAAAGTAAGATCTATGCCTCAAATGGCAAACCCTAAAACATTTTAAATGTAGGTTTTCATATGGACTTTTAAGTCACAAGAAATTGCACTACAGAAAGCACTATTACAGTATATAAAGTTATTGGTTCAACTGTGAAATGTCCTGCTCATACATTAACTTGGTCACAGTTAGAAAAGAGAAATAATTATGAGGAATCCATATCCAGTTATTCGTGCCTCAAAGATCAAGTATCTGTCAGATCTACTGTCCACTTACGCCACCAAACAAGCCATACAGGCTTTAAATAATATTTTCTTTTAGCTTTTTTAGATACTTCATAATTAACATAACATTGCAGGAGTTGATATCACAACTCTCACGTTATGACCCTTAAATAACTGGTAAAGCTGTTTTGAGAATCTACGCATATAAAGCTAATGTAGTAGCACAGATCTTTTCCAGTCTATTTGCTCCCCTCCCACATTAAATCCAAGGCAGCAACACAAAAGCGACATTGATGGAAGAATTACCCTCATGCCAAGCTGCACTGACCCTTTATTTATGACCTAATACAGAAAGACTGCTGGCATTGTCCAAATTATGAACATTCAAATACAGTCATTAAATTATGTCAATATTCCTGCTGTGGTTAGTGATTATGTTGTTATGTTGCTTGCCCGGTACTAAAAGTTCATTTAAATACTAAGAATGTGCTCTCCTAACCCTTTGCTACTTCAAAATAACAAATAAATTAGATTTGTTTTATAAATGTTTTAAAATGTAAAGTGACAATCGTATTTCTGTCACTGAAAACCACTGAAACTATTTCAGTCAGACAACTCACGTGTTCCTTAATATGTTTATTATAGCAGCATATAGTTTGAGTTTGGCGTCTAGGCTCGGGCCTCATCACTCCACAGATTTACAAAGAACATTGAGTGATGATTAGATAACTATCCCCCGAGCCTACAGGTGGAAGGTGGGGTGGAAGCTGGGGCGGTGGTGGGGCAGACGAGCAGCAAAAACATGTTGTAAAACCTTCTGACCAACTGAAGAGAGCAACATCTTTCAGAACACCAGTGTAAAATGGTCACTAAAACAAAGATTCATATCTTTGTTTTGAAACATGAAACACAGCAGCAGGAACATGAACGCAGCAATAGCAAGTGAACACAGCAGTGGCAGCAGCAGCATAGCGAGGCAGAGGCAGGAAGACCTGGCAGCTTAAATAGAGCGGCATGTTTAGGAGAATGTGTTTGGTTGGTTGTAAGAGGGACGAGGTGCGTCACGTGTTAATGTATCATTGGTGCTCGAGTTGACTGCCTGAACTAGCTCGCAGGCTTTGCCCCATTTGTTGTTTTTTCCCTTGTCTTGTTACAGTATGATGAAAAAGCCTTACGAGCCCGAGGACAAGTTCAGGCTGGAGATGGCCACAGCCCAGCCTGCACCCCCAACCCTGACCCGAGGCGAGTGGTCGAACAAAATTGAGTTCCTTCTGGCTGTTGCAGGACAAATCATAGGCTTAGGAAATGTGTGGAGGTTCCCTTACCTGTGCTACAAAAACGGAGGAGGTAAGTTTCATTGTAGTCAAAGAATTAAGGAACAACACTTTCTTTAAAAGTACATACCCAGGATGTACTGTATAACACACAAACTGTTAAGAATAAATATTTAAGTTTGAAATATCCGACAGCAAGATCTTTATGTATTGCCATAATGTATGTCTGTGTTATAGTCAGAATCTCAATTTCCAAAAACGATTTAGCTTCTCCTATTTTTTTTAAGTATTTGGATCGTTCTATGCAGCTTTCTCTGTCCACATTCATTCATATTCCTAATGCTGTCACCAAAGAAAAGAAAAGTTCACTTATCTCATAATTATGATTTACTCTCTCATAACAAGAAAAATATCCCACCTTTCTCTCCGTGTGGGGAATGCAATGCGCTCCAGACATCCTTGTTTCATTGGGTGTGATAAAGTTAAACGAATCACACCTGGCCACTCCAAAAAAAGTATTTGTTCAGAAACGTGTACTTGTACAGTTGAACAGCAACCTAAAAAAACACAAAATAAAGACAAATCTAAAGAAGAATTGTGTTGCATTTAGAAAAAAATATTCTGTAAGTGGTTAACATACATTTAAAAACTTTTACCAATTTGATAACACACCTGTGATTAAGACAAATACAGAAAACATGTGCATATTCAGACGAGTTGTCCAAACATGAACACTGCAGAGGAAAGTACCCTGACTGCTAAACTGATGAGCAGACGTTGAATGTTTTAGATATTTGATATCTTTCAAAAGTCTTAGCGTGATTCTTGTGGGTTACCCTATGAGTTTGAACTTCAAACATCTTATGTGGTGTAACTTTCCGTTTTCCCAAGGCGTGTTCTTCATCCCCTACATCCTCTTCCTCTTCACCTGCGGCATCCCCCTGTTTCTCTTGGAGACGTCTCTCGGCCAGTACACCAAACAGGGAAGCATTACATGCTGGAGGAAAATCTGTCCGCTTTTTGAAGGTAAAGTTGGAGAATTACTATCAGAATCTCAATGTGAAATCAAATAAGTATTTTTAAAACATAAATATTTGTGTTAGTCAAAAAACGACATAGCTCTTCTATAGTTGCTGCAGTGAATTTAGGACCAAGCATTTGAAAAGCAATGCGACGGTTCAGACAACAATATCTGTCTATGTGCTAAGGATGTAATAAGATGCAACATAATAAACTAATACAACTTTATTTATATAGCACCTTTCATGCAAGATGCAGCCCAAAGTGCTTCACAGAGTAAGACATGATAGAACATAAAGAGTGAGGAACATAATTAAAAACAAGTTATAAACAAACAGAAAAGTTATATCACAGAACCATAAAACATGATCAATGATATAACTAAAATTACCCAAAATTAAAAAGATAGGTCTTTAATTCACTTAAAGTTTCAATGCAGTTTGCTGTTCTAAGATCCAATGGGAGGCTATAGGATTAATAATACCATATCATAGTTTATTAGTTTCTCAATATATTATACTTTTCTTCATAAGATGGGCAGTTATTACCAGAGTTGGGATCTTACTGTACATTCTATCACATGTTGTGTTTTGCACATTTTCTTTGGTGTGCTCACACTATTTCTAAAAATCATGTGATCACAACGATGTGACGTGTTAGTTAAAGGAAAACAGGCTAAGACAAGAGCCTGGACATTAAAGAATGACAGATTCCTGGCAAAGGACTCTTCAGTGATTACACAGGAAAGTTGTTACTGGCGTTTGTCGGTTAATTATTGCTTCTTGTGAGCTATTACATGAAGAGGGACAAGTTATAAAAGTTGATGTGTATCTATCTTATGTAAGAAAGCCATCAAGTACACACATCTTTAGCAAATACAACAGTAGAAACAACTTTTATGTCAATGAATGTTCTCTGGAATAACATTGTGTTTGTTGGCAATATAATCATTGATATATCCCATTGTGACTGTGACCCTTAAATTACAATATTAGAATATTTAATGAAATGTTCACTTTAAATAGTTGTATTAATCTTGTTTTTTGGTTTATACTGCAATATTTTTATTTTTCATTAAATGTTTATGATTCCATTATTTTATATATTTGTATAATGTAAGTATAATTTCATATTATGTTATAAATTGGATTTTTTTGTATTGAAATTAAAATTATCTTTACGCTTTATAATTTGTTTGTGTATCATTTTTGAAACTAGTCTTGTCTTAACGTTACCTACTTTGAGCGTGTGACTTAAAGACCTTTGCTGTTTGTCTTTCTGTTTGTTTGTTTGTTTGTTTGTTTATCTATTTGTTGTTGTGCTTTTTGTTTGTGTATGGCAGGTATGGGCATTGGCCATCAGGTGGTTGTTTTATACTCCAGCATCTATTACATCATCATATTGGCCTGGGCTTTCTTCTATCTCTTCTCCTCTTTCAACTCTGAGCTTCCCTGGGCCAGTTGCAGAAACAGCTGGAACACAGGTATGTGCTGGTATGTGATCTGACCGAAAAGAATGCATTGAATCAAACAAATAACTGGATTATGATGGATCTTTAGTAAAATAATAGCTGATTATTCCACTGTTTAGTGTCTTTCTTTCGTTTTCTAGAGAGATGAATCTAATGTGTGGCTCATTGTAGCAACAGGTTTTGGATCTGAAGTTTAAATGTCAGCTACTGGAAACATTTTAAATCTTGAGGTGCCAGATTAACTCTGCCTGGCTTTGTGATACAATTCACGTTATGTTACATACTTACATATCCCTACCAGACAGGTCTCTCGTGGAAAATGTTTATTTTTAAATGTTTCACTTACACAAGACATCCTTTACTTCCCTGAAAAGTCCATACTCATTAAGTGAGTTCTGGAGCTTTACATTTTCTTATTACACTGTAAATTACGCACAGGACCATGATTGGCTTCCAAACTAGAAACATAGAAAAATGTCTTCTTCAGGACTACAAATAGTGTGAAATGGTCATACCTGTCTAGTACATGTATTTACTTCATTGATAGACTAGGCTATATGGAAAAGTCTACCAGTCCACGGTTTTGACCAAGGCAGCATTTGATGATGTTTGTATTTGCAACAGAGACCTGTGTGGAGTTTGATCGAAAGGATGATTATTTGAACTGGACTGTAGCTGCAAATGCTACATCACCAGTGAGAGAGTTTTGGGAGTGAGTATGAAAACAAAATCCAAATATGGCAATAACATCTTGACGTTTCTGAATTACAACTGAACATTTTATTTGCAGGAAGAGAGTTTTGAATATCACAGGAAGTGTCCATGAGATAGGCAGCATACGATGGGAGCTGGCTCTGTGTCTTCTGTTGTCCTGGATCATCTGTTACTTTTGTGTCTGGAAAGGGGTAAAGTCAACTGGGAAGGTATGTCAAAGAACTGAGCATTTTGTATGTTGTATGTAAAGTACCATCAACTATTTAACTGTTTAACGACAATGCATTAGATCAAATTATCCTCTTTACAGGAAGTGCAATCATACCACTTTTCCGGATACTTTGCCGCTTTCACTACCATTTCATTAAATATTGACAACATGATTGAACATAAATGTTTCCCGGAACAACAAGTAAATCAAAATGGAAAAGAGGTATACTAGAGTGAGGAGATGACTACAAAGACATTTGCCAAAGAAATTTGCCAAAGATTATCTTTCGCAATTGAAACTGCTCTGTCATCGATTCTCTGAATGATGAGTGCTTGATCCCTTGATTGGTTGGGTGGATTACGTTTATGTATAAGACATTTAATATTAAATAACTATTTTCCACAATCAAAATGTCACATTTAATCACTCTATTTTTCACATATTTTTCGGACTATTTGGGAGTCAAAATATATGTCCGTCAACAATAGCATGGATCCTAAATTAGCGCTTCATATCTACACAGGGGACCTATGTCACGGAGTCCGTCATGTTGCACATTAGCCCAGACCACACACCTGTTTTGTAATGGCTTTCATGTTTTGACATTACCTAAAAGCCACAAACTAACTTTCACTTTTCCACAGGTAGTGTATTTTACTGCCACATTTCCATACCTGATGCTGGTGGTACTGCTTGTGCGTGGACTTACGTTGCCAGGGGCCATAAATGGGATCAAGTTCTACCTCTACCCAGATCCATCCCGCCTCAGCGATCCACAGGTATGAACCATACAGTCTATGGTATGAACACGCTTCACCACTTCTTTGTTTGGAGGATATGTGGCTCTTCTTAATCTACGGGTGATCCTATCCTTACAAACACACATTATCTGAACAAGCATTCATGAAAATTAAGATATTCCGGAGATAAAATCTGAAGAAAACTGAAGCAAAGTGTGAAGCTTCTTTTTTGTTTCATCATATTATTGCATTCCACTTAATGAGAAAAGCATAGGTATATATGAATGTATTTGAATACACATGCAAAAGAGAAGGGTAATCCGAGTTCGGGAGTTTGAACGGATTCGTTAATTATACACTGTCTGAAATGGCATCACAAGTTCCAATGTAACTGTTTTGGCAGATGATTGCTTTTCTGATGTCACATAAGTCGTCAGCAGTGTAAAAGATTAGCAAAACAAAGTGTTCAGCATACAGTGGACACTCAGAAACAGTAACTGCCTTTCATATGTAATTTATTGTAGGTGTCAACGTGTCCTTTTTTTGTCTTTCAGGTGTGGATGGATGCTGGCACACAAATATTTTATTCCTATGCTCTTTGCATTGGGTGTCTTACTGCGCTTGGCAGTTATAACAAATATGACAACAATTGTTACAAGTAAGTTAAATAAAATGTCTTTTGTGTGTTTTTCCAGTGTGGGTACTGTTGATTCCCACCGAAATAAAGAAAACGTCTAACACTAAGTTGCCCAGGCAGCAGCTTCAGTAGCGCCAGTGATTTCAATATCACAACGGTCTCTGGAGATATACAAGACGTTTTAGACGTTTGCCAGAACATCTCTAATGCCCATTTTAGGCAGCACATTTTGGAGTAGTTTACACAAAGGAAACACAGAGTGTGAAGTGAAGTTTCTTAAAAAATGCTTCTCAGGATTACGGAGCCATGCCATACCTTTACCAAGCCCTCTTAGGCCAGTTTAGGATGTGATGAGTGGTATATGTTAATACAGAGTAATGGAGTTTTAAATATATTTGTGTCTTTTTGTTTTTAGGGACTGTGTGTACTTGTGCCTTCTAAACAGTGGGACCAGTTTTGTAGCTGGTTTTGCCATCTTCTCTGCACTTGGATTCATGGCATATGAGCAGAACACAGACATATCAAAAGTGGCAGAGTCAGGTGAGAATGTAGAAAACTGTTATTAATCAGACAATAAGAAAATAAATTGAATAGCATTGTAGGTTTGGATCAGCAATAGCACAAAATGCTCCTCATTCCATAAATGTGACATTTTAATTTGACTCCACAGCAGAAAAAAATCCATTATTTATTTTGACCATCAAATTCTTACGGCAGGTCCTGGCTTGGCGTTCATTGCCTATCCTCGAGCGGTCGCCATGATGCCTTTTCCTCAGCTCTGGGCGATTTTATTTTTTGTAATGATCATCCTACTGGGACTGGACAGTGAGGTAAGCAGACCCTTCCATAGCACTGAGAGAACAAGAATCAGACATTTTGTTTCTCTCTTTAATACATGAATATGCAGTAGATATATAATATTTTGGAGAGAAGAACAATTACAAAATATTGGTCTTTTGTTCACCTGGTTAAAATATATACATGTTTTACTTTATTACACATAGATTGCATAATAGTCTTAATGAGCTTGTAGGGGATTTGGCTTTATGATCTCTTGCCCTTTGTTAAAGTGCTGCGGTTGTCTGACAGTTAAAAATAGATCCATTTATTTCCTCTAGTCATGTTTTCGCTGCTGTTTTTTTTGTATGTTTGAATATCTGAGGGTTCGTTACCAGGATACCTAAAAAACAAGCTAACAGATGGTACAAGCCAGTATCAAATGGCCACTGAACTTGTTTCAATGAATTTTAATAGGGTGAGGGATAAATCGTAATGTCTTGATCTGAATTTAGGTTGAGGGTTCAGATGCAGAAAAATAAATAAAAAATGTAAGTTCATTTTGAGAACATTTCAACATTATCATGAACTCCTGCACTTACCAATATGAGAGGAAATGTTGGCTTGTGTATCTCAATACTTACTCACTACTGTATGTGTGTTTCGCTGCAGAACCAGATCCAGAGGAATCCAGATTACAAAATATATCACCTTAATCATTATAATAAAACTACCTGTTCAGAAGATTGTGCTGTATTGAAAGAGATGTGCCCTCAAAATGCTAACGGTATGTAGAGTTAGTGCGTAACTGTGGGCTCTGTGTTTCAGTTTGTTGGACTGGAAGCCATCGTTACAGCGATTTCTGACACAAACCCTTCCTTCTTCCACGTTGGCCATCGACGTAAACTTCTCCTCCTTGCCATCAGTGTTTTTAGCTTCTTCGTCGGCCTAGTGATGATCACAGAAGTAAGATCCTATTACAATGTCAAGCCACTTCTTTAACAATAACCTTTGTTCTCGTGTTGAAAGACCCTAACACAACAACTCTGATGTCTCACACACAGGGTGGGCTGTACATCTTCCAGCTGTTTGACTACTATGCCTGCAGTGGGATGACTCTCCTTCTCTTTGCCAGTCTGCAGTCTTTCTGTATCGGATGGATATACGGTGAGTTAATAAAAAAAAGCGTCTGTGAGGTTTCTTCAGTGCACTGTTCAATTCCCTTATTGAAGCTTTTCAATCTATTTACAGGTGCAGACCGGTTTTACGAAAACATAGAGGACATGATCGGCTACAAGCCAACATCCCTGATAAAGTATTGTTTGAAGTATGTCACTCCAGTAATATGCATGGTGAGTCAGTTAAAGTTTACTCATTCAAATGATATGCTGATTAATCTTTAGCTAAGCCTGGCTGCCGACATAGTTAAGCTATGCCAGTAAGACTTGAAGGAATCCTAACTGTGAGAACATGACTGCAAAGACAAATTCCCATGATCCCACGCTACCACCAAACTCATTGATTGTTTGATAGTTCTCAATTAGATTGAAACCATGGCAGAAACATATTTATCGCATTTATGGTGACAACCATAGGCGGCGCGTGAGGCTCAGGTTTGGGAAGGCTAAATAACTTTTTTTACCTGACGCTGCCCGCCTCTGGCGTGAAAGCACCACGTACTGCCAATCAGAGCTCAGTGTGCGGAGTTTAAATCTATCAAGTCATATTACAGGATAAAGGAAATACAGTTTAAACTGCCGTATGCAGAGAAGACGCCGACGTGTCGCACTTATCATTCACATCATCAATCAGATCATCGATCATATAATATCATAATATATCCAGCCTGATCTCACCAGAATGCGTACAAATGACACGACTTTGCAAAGTCGTGCAATAGATACGCAGAAGTCCGTTTTTGCCAGCATATGATACTCCCACGTTACGTTTGTTATGAAAGTATGTCAAATACGTTTTTTTCTACAATTTTCTTCGACGTTACGTTTGTTTTGAACGTATCTTAAATGCGTTTATTTTCTACATATCTTTGCCATTTATTTAACCCTAACCCTAACCATAACCCAATAAGTGTCATCATATATTTCCTTTTCTGAGTCAGCTTCTTGAGCCATATCTGGCCGTGCAACACTCACATTGTCACATACTGTATGCAGAAGTATTATTTTAAGCAACACATTAGGTTGACGAAACACTCAACTCAAATGTAATTAAAGTCAGATCCACTCGTGTCTTAGATGGGGCAGTATCATAAAACTGTTGTACGCTTTCAAACACTCTGTAGTTTATTTATTTTTTAACCAGTTGTTCTGTATTCTCCTTGCTGGTGCAACTATGTGGCATGTATCCTGGGTTATATGTTTAAGTCATGGATGGTTAAAGTTCATATTTGTCTAATATTAATTTACTTTTCATTAATGAAGTATGACACTGCGCTGTCAGTACACTTGTCCCTGTTTGTGATTGGTCAAATGTAGCTAACCCCGCCCCTTTCACGTGAATGCGCTCTCAGCTGGAGAAAGGAACCCTGGCTTGATTTACCGAGTTGATAACCAGCCACAGGTGGCTGCATAGAAGCGCTAATGTAAAAGACACAAACATTATACATTATATTTTTATTTTACCAGGATGCAGTGACAAAAAGATTTGGGAAGGCTTAGCCTTCCCTAGCCTACAGTACCCGCCGCCCCTGGTGACAACCCTGTGAAATATCACAATATCACAAGTGGCGAATATTTTCAAAGTGAGATCAAATTGTACCTGCAGGGAAAAGAACATAATGAAGATCGTAGAGATCCTCACTTTAACATTGAAACAGAACGTAACGTGTTCAGGGACATCCAGGATTTAGAGGGAAATTACCATACTGTGGATCTGCTATCAATTAATAAACACAGTGTTTCATCTATTCCACCCTTTTCTCTTTTGTTTTTGGTTCAAGATAGACAACAAAAAAACATCTCCATATCAATTTATATTTACCCCTTCCACATGTGGTGAAAGCCAAAGCTTGACATCCATTATTCATGTTATCGGGGGGGATTTAGCGGTCAATTGGGGTTTGATGCTCATCACTTGTTAAACTAAACTTCTATTGTTGGAAAACATTTTATTCATTTGAGGTTTTGGCTGATAACAAGTGACTTATTTCAGGACTATAATTTCACTTCACAAAAAAAACATTTAGTCTATTGTAGCTTGGGAGATTTGGGGAACATTGCAACATAATTGTGTTCATTGTCTAACCCCAGACTTTAACTGACTTCTCCATGACTATTTTCAGGGAACGTTTGTTTTCTCCTTGATCAAATACACTCCTCTGAAGTTCAACAACACTATTGAGTATCCTTGGTGGGGATATGCTCTCGGCTGGTGGTTTACTCTCTCCTCCACACTCATGGTTCCTCTCATTATGTTGTACAGGGTGTGCACTACTCCTGGTACACTGCGACAGGTAAGCTGTTTGTATAATAGTTACATATTTAATAAACATGTTATTTTATTTTTAATTTATTAAAACCTATATTCTTCTTTTTTAGAGGTTCTCTTTCTTATGTACTCCAACTGAAGACCTGACATTGAACAGATCAGGGAAGAAAGGACTTGAAATGCTCAAGTTGACCTCATCTGACGGCATAGTGTCCTAGTGACAATGAGCAAACTGGAGCTGCTTCAGATTTTCCGAACATCATGAGTCATAGATAATCATGCCCTCAAGCCAGTGCTCTCACTCCTTTTAAAGCTGTGGTCCCCACGTGTTTATGTTAAAACTCGTACCCCCCTGTCCTTGGTTGCGACCTAAGCATACTGGTTGCGACCAGTACAAGTTTTGTTTGCATACGTTTAAAAGACATACAAATTCTCCATTATCAAAAAACAATGCTTTTCTGTCATTTAAATAACTGCAATAATCATTTGAGGGTTTGAATTCTGACAGAAATAGTGTAAAGATAAAATGTCCACCTAACTGTAAAGGGAACATCTGCTTTGAGCCACATATCATGATCTTCAAGAAAAAACATTCAAAATACTTAATAGTCCATCAAAACATTTTGAAATATGTTCTAAATAGCCAATGTGAAATAGTAACAAACAAAACAAACAAAGCCTCAAACTTATTCAGAAAACTCCTGTCGCTGCGAGCTGAAACCACTGATTACTTTCCTAATCATTTCATCTGTTAGATTTGACTTGATACATTTAGTTTTCAGCGACAAATGCACATTAAAACTTCCCAGAATATGAGGTAACCGTGAAAAACTTAATATCCTCACAATTCATCATGTTTTGTTGATCAATTAATGTGTCTTTTAGTTCTGTCAGCTCTTTCATCAAGTGAACCTTAAAACCTGCTTTTCATAAAGAAACAGCACGCTTGCATTCACACTCGTATTTTAAACTGTTACTTTTGTAAAGAAAAAGTGTTGAGAAAATTAGTGTTTTGTTTTATCCAGGTTGTACAACTTCTAGAGTAAATTAACCATGATAAACACTTGCCAAATAAGCCATACCGTTTGAACACTTAAGTCACTTGTAGGTGAAATTGAATTTCAAATTGTGGCTAGAGCTACATGAAGCAGTAATATGAAAGAGGAACGGTTGTCCAGCATTTATTGTCCGATTCAAACTTTGGACATTGTCTGCACCTTGAGTTTAACTTAAGTGTGTCTGACATTAGAAGAACTGTCACCATAATAATGTGCATGTAATGCACACACAGGAAGGAAACCATTCAGCACAAGTTAGTGTTTGGTGAAAACAAACACACTCGAGTTGGGTGTGACGATGGAATACCAATAGATAAAGAACAACACTGAGAAAGCCTGTTGGCAGAGCCACAAAGAGTATATTTTTAACAGAGCTATTTCGATTGTATTTTTACTGAAGTCTCAACTTTAAATAGTTTTTATACAGAAGGTGCAGGTAGTATTCATATCATTTTGTATATTGTTCTTTTGTATCATTGGCATTAAAATTTGTGGCAATAGCCCTTTGTGTAACATGTAAATGTTATAAAATGACATTACTTACATTTAAGGATCAAAAACTATTTTGTTCGGTTTTTTTTACGTCTGTTTTCACAAGATTTATGAAGAAATGTTTTGTGCTTGTTTGATTCATATTACTGATACATACTGTAATGTCTTTATTTTATATGTCAATCGTAATAAACAATGTGCCATACTTTAAATTATATCAACGTCATCTGGTAATAATGTCTCATTAACTAATAGAGTTGCATAAGGAAGAGGCTCTTTTGTAGTTTAGAAAAATTAACTATAAGTGAGCAAACTCTGATCAAATAACATTGTGGTAAAATTGTAAAGAATGAACTTTTAACCTGTGGGGAATTACTAATTTTGACCCCGAAGAAAGACACATCAAAGGAGCTATTATCAATGTTAGTATAAAAACAAAAGACAGACTATGTTGCGAAACACGCTCGTAGTCATGAGCTTACGAAGAATAACCGGAATCTGCAGGCCCCCTCGGTTATTAACACGTTTCAGCGCATATTTTAGCTATTTGGACCACAACTTTACATTGTTCTGTTTTAGTCTGAACGCACTGGTATCAGAAAATGCTCTACTATGGTGAGTATGATGGAGCATTCAGCAGGTAAAGACCATATTTCACCAAAAATAGAGTTAAAACAGAAAACATCCGGTGAACACGACCCCAAATGAACAATATTGTTGCTCTGTAACTGCTGAACGTGTAAATGAAAAAACTTTGCAAACAAGTTCACCATGTCAACTATCAATACAATATTGCCTTCTCAATTGAAGAATGACATGTTTCATTAATGCAACTCTTAGATTTATTAAATGCTTTTAAAGTGCAAAAAAATTAAAAATATATACAAAGAAGACATGAACAAAGGTACCTTAGGTAGTTTTTGTCTGAAAATATTTCATTGCATAAATGCCGGTTTAAAACATTGATAAAATCAGGGTGAAGATCTTTTGATTATATGTAAACATTTTGTAGAACAGTTTCTAATAAAACCAATCTCAATCGGCAGTGCGGCAGTTAACCAGCTGCATTTTGTTTATGTCAAACTTTTCCAAATATTCCTATAATTGGCATTGGCAAGTTATCAAAAATGAAGAATACAGCTCCAAGAGCCCAGGGTATTTTTTTGTAGATGACAATGAGGGGATAAATATTCTGTATAATCTTAAATGCAATAATAATTGCTAGAAGAGGTACTTCATGCTCATGTCCACTGTACAAAATGTTTGAATGTTTAGAGCCAGCAGTACTTGAAAACATATAGCAACAAGCTGTTTAGAAACCTTTCTAATAAGCAACAACAATATACAGTATATCAACACACACACACACACACAGTTACACACACATACACACTGTTGATTTTTTTTCCCACAAAATATTTAAGACAGCTAAGGTTTTCGTTCTGAACCAAACTATGTTTATAAAACATCTCTAGATTATCATCAAGACTTTATCCAGATATTTCATGAAAAGATAACAGTATTGGTTTTTACAGTCACCAAAGTGCAACACTGTCCACTATCAACCATCATTCATACACTTACAAAAAACAAAAAAAACATGAAATAGATGCAGTGAAATAGAGAGACAACGTTTCCTGGATTGAGGCAAAAGCATTCACACAGCATTGCGAAGTTGATCAAATGACCAGATTTGAAATATTGACGGTTTTAAAGCTTAATTGTGGTTACTGTGTCTCTC
Source organism: Gobionotothen gibberifrons (assembly GCA_943591055.1). Classification (NCBI taxonomy): domain Eukaryota; kingdom Metazoa; phylum Chordata; class Actinopteri; order Perciformes; family Nototheniidae; genus Gobionotothen; species Gobionotothen gibberifrons. The sequence goes on along the minus strand of CALSBZ010046848.1, from coordinate 562,501 downwards.
TCCCACTTACACTCACAGGGTCAAATAGTATTACATCTTCCCTGTCAAATAAAAAGGCGGGGATGGAGGTGATGTTATGATCAACTGCCTCCTTTCGTAAAAAGATTATATTATAATTAAGCGGATTTATGACAGCCAGCTGTTAAAGGAAAATGTATGTGTGTTGAAGATTGTGCCATGCTTGTTTATGCAATTAGCTGATAGATTAACACACAAGTGCAACAGGAGAAGAATGTGATCAATCAGTCAAATCTACCAAAGCTCCAGAGCTAAAACATTTAACTATATGTATATTTCAACTCTCAGTTTCTATTTTATTAAGGTTTTTGCAGCTGCCACTGTTTTACCATGTTATCACTCCATAAAAAAGTTATCATCTGTTTTCACTTCCATAGATCATCACTGTTTTGAAACAATACCAGCCTGGCTTCTCATGAAAAACAGTTTGTATTGTATGGTTAAATGGACAAAAACTAAATAAAATTAACAAGAAATGACCTTTCATGCATGGATTCATGAATAAATTACTTTAGTGCATGACCGCAGTCTAATCCATCATAAAACAATGCCTCATATTTGCCCAAAACAAGGTGCTGAATTTGAATAGTAATTCTGGAAATAATCTCTCTCAGTTTAGGTTCCTCGTATAGGCTTTAAAAACAAGTACTGATTTGGCTTCATAGGTAGTATCTCAATGTTACAAAATTACATTAATTCAGCTTTTACTAAAACCAAATAAAGAGAATTTTAGTATTTGTAGTTTGTGCTTTCAGATTATCTCTGCATCTGCTGATGAGAAACTTGAGCTTTCAATCATGATTTCTTGCATTATTGCAGATTCATGTTTGGAGGGTAATCTTTTTGAGTCCTGGACTTGTAGTATTATAGAACAAATGTCCCAACATTAAATGAATGCAGGCTTTTCTACACCAAGCTAACAGGACCTATTACACCTTTTATCCAAAGTACATATTGTACATTTAAAGACTAGCAAAAGTTTGAAGTCTGAATGACAAATAAAATGTTACTCACTAATAGGTGGGTGCTAGAAGTGTTCACCAATTACTCTCTGATTCTGCAGTACTAATTCGTCCTGGCAGTCACACAGTCCATGTGACAGGGGAAATGCTGTTTGGCTTGCAAACGTCCCTGCTTAAAGTCTTTTTTATATGCAGGAATGGTAACGTTGGATGTTGGGATAAAGATGTTTGGATTAGAGGCTTCTTTACAACTTCGTTCTTGCCTCTGCTCCCTGGGCTTGGAAAGCAAAGGAAGCCATGTCTTTTTTTTCTCCCTTTCAAATGTCACTTTGCCGATGGACCGTCCTGACTCCTCCGCCGTCGCTTGATGCCCACTTCACCGTTCATGCCGTTCCTCACGCACTCATCCCGCCTCCTTTTCGTCTTTCTAACCTGCTGAGGGGAGATGAAGCACACAAAGGTCAAATGTGAGAGCTTGCCTTGCTTGCTTGGTTCTTTTTTTGTGTATACATAAGCAGTCTTAAATATATTGTTAAGAATTAGTCATAAAACTGATGAATTCTGAAATGTCCCCAATTATTGTTTCTGCAGTCTACAACCCCATTAGGCCTTAAACCCTTCAGGGACATTACTGACGTCACCTAGTAAGTCTTCAGTGCACAAAGCTGCAAAGTCTGCGAATTATGTAAATAGGAATGTGACAATGTGGCAATTGTCAGAAAATAAATCTAATTGTTTTTGCCAAAACAGTATATTAAAGCAAAATTAAAATATGTTTTGAGGAATAAACAAGGCAAGCAAGTGTATAGCCTATGCTTGCATGACTCATGTGCTGTTTGTTATGAACCATCTCAGTCTTTGGTAATGTAGTGTTTAAAAATGTAAAAATTATTTAGTGTTGTTAATTGTCACAAAGCTGTGACTTGCGGACAATTGCATCAGACAAAGTTTGCAGAAATGCGGATGTACAAAGTGCCCTTTAAGGTCTCTAATGGTCAAGCACTTGACCATTAGAGACCTAATCACTTGTGTACCTTGTGGGATCAAAGTCTGTTAGTATGGATATTGAAAAATTCAGTTAGGTGCTTTATTTATCTTAGTATTTACTGAGAATTGAGAAGAGCATCTGGATCTGGATAAATAGATGAGAAAATCAACAAATCCATGAATGAACACTAGAGGTCAGCATAATACTGAATAAAGTACAATAGTTTAATACAAAGGGACGATACGGCAGGCCGTTTATACTGTAAAAAGGGGATTAAAGCCCTTTAAAACATTTACAAATCAGTTATTTCATTGTAAAATATTTGATGGAGGGCATACCTGTTGTGATTAGCCAAATGTTTTGCAGGAGATTTTGGTTTGAAGGGGTGTATCGATATCTTCCCCATGATACCCAAAATGGCTGACCATTATTAAAAAGAGTTAATGTGCGATGTGCCCCATGTACTTCCCAGGGCTAACATAAAAATCACATTTTTCTTATAGATCACCCTGTTATGGTTTACTAAATATATAATAACACACATCTGCTTTCTAACAATTGTTTATTGTCCTTCCACTATTCTTTGTTTGAATTATACATAAGCATATTGATATATTGGGCCTTATTCTTGAAATCATCTGTTTATACTTAGCATACATTTTATTATTGAGTTGTAATGTCTTCTCTTCATTTAATATTATTGTTCATATTCAATACACTTGAAGCCACACACACACACACATGCACACACACACACACACACACACACACACACACACACACACACACACACGAGTCAGGCTGACATTTGGCGAGGAATGTTTACCTTGGCGTCACGTTCTGCAAATTTCTGGAACATGTTGGCATAGGTCTTCTTGTCCTGTTCGTGGTGTTCTTTAATTTTGCTTTGGCAGATGGAAATCTGAGCACGAGCTGCTCGATTTGAAGGGTTGACTTGCAACACGTGCTGGAAATCTTCCATGGCCAGACTGAACTCGTTACGGAGGAGTCGTGCTTCCCCACGACGGTACAAAGCCTTCTCATTGTGCTCATCCAGCTCAACCACCTTATAACATACACAGAGTCATACTTTTAAATACAGAAGGTGAATTTATTGAAGTGATATGGTTTTTAAATTTGGATAAATATCATCAGGGTCTACCAGCTCACCTTGTTGCAGTTTTCCACAACTTGTGTGAACTCTTTTGTCCTCAGGAAACACAACGCTAAGTTGAGGTGTGCTGTTAACATGTAGGACTGTATTCTCTTCTGCTGCTCCATCCCAGTCCCACACTCCATCTCCAGCCACAACACGATGCGCTGGTACTGGGCCACTGCCTGGTGGTGTAACCCTGCCTAATACAGAAAGATGACACCATTTTATGAACATGTTAATGATAAAAAAAAGTTAAGAAAATGTTAAGACAAAATAACAGAATAGAGACAGTACCTTAAAATACTGATTCCCTTTTTGCTTGACTACAGCAGCCAACTCCAGCTTTTCAGGTAGGTCCATTTCCCAGGATTCTTTAGCCTTTTGGTAAAACAATTAACGTCACAAAAAGTGGAGGGAAAAAAATACAGGTTTTCATGTTTAAGGAAGTCATCGGAAAATGATGTACAGACTGTGAAGAACTGGTTGTACTTTATCGAAGTGTTATTCAATGTGTGTTTGTTTACATAGAAACAAAAACCACACTGACGTACTAACTAAACCTAATGTAGAACGTGACCTTTATTTTTGTGAAAGCAGAAAGCAGGACTCACCCTTTGAAAGCTTTTGAGGGTAACTTCGTATACGATGTCTTTGTATGGTCCAATTTTAAATTCCGGTTTACCTTCGCTTCCAAAGCCATACCTGTGTGAAAAAGACATAACATGACAGAAGTTGATCCCATTGATAGAACAAGTAATCACTTTAAAACTGTCAGTTCTTCTAGATATCAAAACACTGACATCAGTAAACTAAAGGCTTTTAACATTTAAACTATAGTGTGTTAAATCGCACATGTGAATCAATCGAAAAATGTCATGTCAATAACACATATTTTATATTATTGTGTAACAAATCCAGAGCCTTTTAAAACAGTTATGTTACTTTGCATTTGCTTTCTCCCTACCCTAATGGCACACACACATATGAGTGTAATTCGTTTGCCCCAAACACACCATTTAATTTTCCATACAATGCTTTTGTTATTGTGAATTATATTGGTGAAAATCTGATAGCCATACATGCCAATACATAGCAATATTCCAGACACTTGTTATTATTATGTAATGTTCTTATTTCAGGGTGGTTTATGTGATGTTACTACTTGTTGGCATGAACTCTAAGTATGAAGTGTACTATGAATTCCTTGTACGTCACCATTCCTTTGAATTGCTTTTGCCTGAGGTTAAAATAGGTGAGGTTGGCGTGGGCGGGGTTAGGTGAATGATATTATGTATTTCAAGCAGTACAATGTGTTCAATTTGCTTTTGCAATCACTCCTTATTTCTGTCTAGGATAGAATAGAAAAGGAAAAATGTTGAGCAACTGCGTCTGTGTGGCCCGCCATCTCTTTTCATCTTGTCTCAAATGAACTTTTTTGGATGCCTGACTCCTCAGTGAGTTGTTGAAAGTCCAAATCACAGATTTCACTTTTGAACACTGATGGATTTTAAAGTTTTTTGAGAACTAACCTTCATAATTATTAGATTAAAAGTACCGCACATGAAGGTTTTTTTACTATCAATACAGCATAAAGCTAAAACAATGTTAGTGCATATGTATCTGAAAAGACAAATCCACATAAAATACAACAAATAATAATACAAAATAATAATAATTCGGAAATGACAGAAATCAAGGTACAATTAAATAAATGTTACCTAAGGACGTTATAGTATTTTGTCGTCAGAGGTGTAATGAAGCAGTCCCACATAAAGACACACTACAAAAAGCATTTGAGAGAGCAAAGGTGTTTTTTTAACTTACTTTTGTTTTAGATAAAGTAAACAGCACTCTCCCTTCTGCATCTTGTCCATGGCTCGGTCCACTCCGAGAGGAACTCCTTTATCTTCAGCCTCACCAACAATAAAACTGACGTCCCTGCAGTCAAATCGTCGGCCATCACACTTTCCCTCCAGATGCACTGTGGATTATAAATAATGACAACATGTAAACTCTGATGTTTGCATATCATAGGGCACAATGTTCATGAAGACAATAATGACCCTACCTTCAACACTTGCTCCATCGTTGGGATTCATGTAACCATCTCCTTTGACCTTTATCCTTCTTATGATGCCGGAATCGCCTGTGAGAGCCTCTCCTTCAAACTTGAGAAGCTCCATCTGTTTTTGTTGAAAACATTTATTCAATCATTGTTCTACAAATAGCTATATGAAGCAAATGTGAGAGTGCTGCAGTGAATGGTGTTACAGTAGGTGTGGGAGGACAAAAAACAAGTAGGAGTCATAGCATCAAGTCATGGAAATAAAATTAAATAAATTATTATTAAAATTAAATGATGACCATTGAATTAAACATACAGATAAACTGTGTAATCAGACAGATGTTTACACTCCATAAGAGACAAGCTTAGATCACCCCCTCTCAGACAAATAACCCCCTGACATCCTGCCTCCCTGTCTTTAATTGCCTCCAGGTAGCTTAAGATTTGAAAAATATTGTTATGCAACTCAGCATTGTAGCTGTGGATTATGATGTTTACACTTATTCAATTATTCAACTTAAGACTCTTTGTTTTTCTATGGCTGGACCACTATAAGTCTTTGTTGATTTTTCAAATAGCTGAAGAAGTGTATTGAAGAAGACGGAGATGCCTGGATTGTATCCCCACTGAGCTACAACTGAATGTATATGGCTTCTTGACTGAGAGGGATTCAAATAGACAATGTTATGAGCAGACTGCTCCATCTCAGACTGACACATGCTCTCAAATGATCAGTCCCTCGGTTTGATACAGAATTAATGCATACATTGGAGGCACTGGCGTGGCACACCTACCTCAAACACCACAGAGGAACTGGGAGGAATTTTGTCTGGATTTCCTGCAGATCCATACGCGTACTCTGGTTTACAGAGCAACGTGCACACCTCGCCTCTCTGCATGGACATCACACCAATGTCCCAGGCCTTAAGGACCTGACCTGTGAGTGGATGAAGCAAATAACAAATATGAGAGATGTGCTGGTTCATAAATCAGGCTTTGATCTTTTGTAATTGTTTAAATTATAATGACAAAAATGTAAAAAAGGTTTTACATTTTGGTAAATACGCATATTATTTTTCTTGCCCACATCTTCATGAAAAGACTGTTTACATATCTGTCTGTAAAATATGAAGCTACAACCAGGAGATAGTTATAAAATAGCCCCTCTGTAAAACCACATCCTGTTGTTTTTACTCATTTTATGTACACGAAAGAGTTTTGGGAAATGCTAAAGTGTTTCGGGAAATGTTAAAGTGTTTCGGGACTTGTACATTTGTTTTATAAAATGCTAATTTGTCTCTAGCTTTGTAAAAGTGTTTCACATCTTGTTAATTTGTTTTTGTTAATTTTAAATCGTTTTTTTTTTGGTAAAAGTGTTTTGCTAATGTAATTTTCTTTTATAAAATGTAAATGTGTCTCAAGCTTTGTTAAAGTGTTTCACACTTTGTAATTCTCGTTTGCACTTCTCAGCCACCGTAGTGGAGAGATGTGTTATTCATATGAATTAACTATCAGCAAGAAAGCATTTTTTCCAAAAACTCTAGGTTTTCTCATCTGCTCAGGCTCAATTTCTTGAATTACAATAACTTAAAGTTCAAATCTCTAAATAAATGGTTTGTGAATGAAAATCTCATTTATTTAAGCAAAGCGCATGTGTTTTTGCTCATGTGATCAAAAGAGTGACAAAACAGCTTGTCGTTGGGAAAACAAATTCTTAGTAGTGATGCTGTGATGTCACTTGAGACATTTGTGATGAGATCACAAGAAATCATGTTAGGACGGTTTCAAAAACTGAGATTGAGAATAGCTCTAAGTCAGAAACAAGACTACGGCCCATCAGGTATAACACTAATGCATGAAGTAATCTACCTTTGCCGACATTAAAACTAAAAGGTTCTTTGCGTTCTCGGCTGCAGTCAAACTTCTTCCCGCTGAGCAGCTTCCCAGTATAGTGGACGGTCACTCGGTCCCCTATCATCGGCCGCTCTCCATCCAGCCCCTGCCGCTTCACAACCTGCAGACAACAAGAGGAACTCTAAGTTCAAACGAGAAACCTTTTTAACAGAGAATATAGAATAACCCATGAAAAATCATGACCATGTCATGTGAGTCATACTTGTTTCTAAGTGCCAACAAAAAGACAATTTTAAAACAATTTAAATAAATTACTATAAATACCTTGACAACTCCTTTGTCTTTTTTAGGTGTTACATCAGTGCCCTTTGTAGCAAAGACGGACGTAGCTGGCTGGCCATCCATCTTCAGATCCTGATCAGTGGTCATTTTTGCGTGTGGGCACTCGGTAACACTGTAAACATTATGAACACACAAGCCTACGTGTTAGTGAACTGACTGCCAAAAAAAACATGTCCTCGTGTCTCGTGTTTTCACTTGGGCAAAAACTTGTAACAGGAAAACGGCACATAAAATGAATCTAATCTGTGTAGCCGGACTGGAAAATTACAGAGAATATAAGAATTCAAGATCTCCATCATTCACCCAGTAAAAATGACTTTCTCCTCCACATTATATAACTTGTAGCTATTTAAGGACACATGTTCTAAAGCAATGTACTGTACTGGAGATATATTTACAATTGTATGCAAAAGCCACAGTTACATGGATCCCAGATGTATCAGGAACATTATTTTGCACTGCAGTTATGAAAACACTTAACTGTCTGCACCACACCTTTTTTCTATAAATAAAATGCTAAAGGTAGCAGCCTGTCTCCTGCTTCAGTCATTTTATTTTGTAACATGAGTTGCTATCACCAAAGAACAGTATGTCCAGGACTATTAGTTAATAGCCTTTTGTGCTCTTTGTCATTCTATAAATGACATCAACATATTGTATGGCATCTGCTGCAGTTGGCAAGCTGAACCTAATTTCGACATGTGGTATGATTCAGCGATTATTTTGTATTTAAACATTAGTCTTTGTTCCTGAAAGCCCTGTATGCACAGTTGAAGTGTGGGCACGACTACTCTCACACATTCTTTAAAGAAAAAGCTGTGCCATCATGAATACAGTCATGTAATCTCTCTCAGTGTTTGTTATGAGTCAGGTTAAAATGTTGATTTAGATCATGACTCTCAGAGGTGAAACACTGATATAATAGCTTATCAGAATATGGGTCAGGCTTTCCGGATAATCTTTCTTTCTCCATTGACTTCAATGCAAACTTTTTTGTCCCACCGGAAGGGGAGACACTTCGCCTCGCTATAGAGGTGAAGTCCCGCCCATCTACTTCCGACCCATGGGACCTTATTTCGGAAAAAATATGTATTGAAGTCAATGGGGAGAGAAAGATTATGTATTGAAGCTAATGGAGAGAGAAAGATTATCTTTTGATCCCATTTGAATTGTGCCACGAATTACATCTGTCAATCTTACAAAATAATTTCCATGTCAAAAAAGTCACAGTTTGTCGTAAAACTGTTGAAATATAAGACTATGAAAAATACGAAACTAGAAAGACTACAAATCCCAGAATCCCGGCCCCGCATGCTGGCTCTTACGGAACCGACTAACTCCCCTTTTGTGTATGTACAGCTCTCAACATGCACAGACTTGTGGTGATTTTCACCTCTTTTAATACTTTTCGCCTCATTCTGAAAGAAAGAAGTGAAATGTGCCAACGTGACGGCCGTCTTGGTGTGTGGTGTGAGACGGGAGATGTAGTTCATTGAGCGGTTTCACACACAAAAAAGTGTTACTTCACAGTTTTATGACACATTTTTATTTTTTTGACTTGCAAAATTATCTTTTAAATTGACAAACATCATATGTGTAATTCGTGGCACAATTCAAACGGGATCGAAAGATAATCTTTCTCTCGCCTTTGACTTCAATACATACTTTTTCCTAAATAAGGTCCCATGGAGGTCCCCCGGAAAGGGAGGGACTTCGCCTCTCTATTGTGTTTTAAGTTGAATTATACTTAAAGTACAGGGTAATCAACTGTTAAAAACATACTGTTCACATTTTTTGTTTCAATAAATGGTTGTTTTCAAAGTAAATGGATAATCATTTTTAATAATCGTGATATCAATTATTGTCCAAAATAATCGTGATTATGATTGTTGCCATAATAGAGCAGCCCTACTGTCTGTCTGTCTGTCTACATTGCCATATAACCTCATTGTCTATTGTATACTCCAGCATTGCAAGAGGAGGAAACTATGTCAAGGCAGGTGTAATAACCTCTGTTACTCAATTCCTCAAAACATGGCTGCAGGCATGTTAGGTACACCCTGGCAATAATCATGAAGCATGTTGTAAAACACTAAAGTTGTGTAGATTGTTATCACATGCAACAACTGAGACTTTAACACTTGCTTACGGCTTACTGCTGCGGGCTGCTCTGGGACTGTGCCAGGATGTAACCAACTATGTTAGGCCAGAGGTGTGAAGTAACGATAAGTAACAAACACCACATAATTAATTAATGTCTTCCTCAAAACAACACTGAAGATAATTCCATTTTAAACCTTTTTTTGCTAAATTACTGTATGTTGTAAAAAAAGCACAATTCAAGCACATATTGGCTCTTCATCTGGTTCAGAGGTATAAAGCCAATATTAGTCTGAGATATTTCTTAATATAATAAAGTTGAAACAAGTTTTTAAAGGAGAACCGTACAATTATTAGACTCAAAACACGAAGAAAGTAAGGAAGTTTGAAAAATGAAAATGTATATACAAACAAAAAATAATCAATTTCAATAAGTTCTTTTTTTAAATTGATGGTTGTACTCTTCTAGGAGAACATTGCCTTTAACTTTTGTATGAAAACTCCTATCTCCACAACCCTAATATAACTGTTAATGGTATCATATATTTTCTCTATTTTGCTGAAGCAAACAACATATTTTAATCATTTCTAATAAATCTAAATTAAATCTTATACACATTTACTGCAAAGCCTAAACAATGTCCTGTGAGGGAACAGTTCTGCAGGGTTATGATCAGATGGCAGTCTTGTGGCCCCTTCAGGTTTTCCACAGAGACGTTAAAATGGTAAAGAGGAAAGGCTCATCAGTTTTCTTGATTTTTCCACCAGTTGTCTTGCCTTCAAGCTCAAGACATCCTAGATGCTGTTAATGACCATGTGAAAATATTAGAATATGCTTCTGAGGTCTGTAAGTTCCTAAAGCGCCTGTTAGTGTGAAAATGAAGCAACAGAGCTTGGCATGAGATTCGTGCGTAGCAGTAGATTCATTGCATTGAATATTGATTAAGAAATGGATATTAACTTGTTTTCCTCGTTTAAATACAAGAGCCAAATCCATGGCACTACCACGTCGCTCAATCAACAGAGTAAAACCATCAACATCTGTTTAGCTGATATCTGTTAACTATTATTTTCTTCAATCGTGTCACTCTCAAAGATCGAGTGTTGTTTACGGAACTCTTCAACACAAGTACACCTCAAAATGTCTGTCACTCTCCTGCAGTACACCTTATCCTGTGCCTTTTAAATTTCATGAATTTAATTTAAGATGTGCTTCTTTTTACGTGTGTGTGTGTGTGTGTGTGTGTGTGTGTGCGTGCGTGCGTGTGTGCATGTGTGTGTGCAATTGCATGTGTGTGTTTGTGCGTATGCGTGTTTGTGTGTGTGTGTGTGTGTGTGTGTGTGCGGTTCTGAACACAATGTTCCTTCTATTCACAGTTCCCTGCTGGCAAAGCCTGATGGTGTTCACCAATCTGAGACCCCCTCACGTACAACCCAGCTTCAATTTGGAATGAAAAGAAAACATGATTTTAATTATTCAAATTAGCCAATTATATTAACACACAATTTCAATACAAGCTAAAGCAGTTGGAGTGATATATCTAGTCTGATAAACTACCATTATTAATATGTTCACATAATTAAAGAGTAATAAAATCCAATAAGTGTATCCTTATTTGCTTCCTTTATAAAAGTATGAATTATTAAACCATGAAACCTAATGCAAATATTTACAGCACAGATTAAATGGCATGTAGGCTACATGTACCTAAACTGAGATACCCTACGGAGGAATGTAGGAACAGAACACAATGAGGCAAAGACCACATCCACAGACGCACACGATGTATCTGTACATTCTGTCTCACATCCGTGCTCTGCTGCTGATTCATATGTGAACATGTGAGCACACACTGTTCATGACAGAGCCATACACACACATCCTGAGGCACAGCACTGTCTGGCCGGGGAAATTATGGTTTATCCTGACAAAGACATCGCAGGGAGACTAAGGAAGAAAAGTATACAAGAAAAAACTGCTTTTATGGACTTTTAGGGCAAATGCTGTTACTGTGTTATATATGTACTTTTAATTGAAGAAGACACTTTAAGCCTTTGAATTGTGCTGTTCTTCAAAGGCAAAGGTTAAGAACCGGCCACCCTTTGGTAAATTATTTGTATCCGTCACTGTTCTTGGAAATGAAGTTGTTTATATATTGATTGAACATGTCCCCGAGGCAGTATGATTCCTCTCTGAGACTTTGCCTTAACCTGTGTCCATGTCAGCAGGCCAGATCTGCTTCAAACTCAACACATCATCTAAATCTAATTATATGATGAGACCCATATTTTAGTTTAGTTATTCCGAGGTTACCATTATGTCCCTGCAATGAACACCTTGGTCTAAACTAAATATGAATCACACAAAGAATACACAAGAGTTAATGTTACCTTTTCTCAGAGAAAGTGTTACAACCTGTACTTTATGAAGATACACCTAAGCCTTAAGGGATTCTGGATGTACACTGGTGTCCTCATCCGCCTCCGTTGGGAACCACAGCCAAGTGGCACATTCACACACACACATACACACACGCACACACTCACCTATTAACACACATAGGCTCTTATCAGCCATTATGTTCCATAGCACAGTGGTAGCTGTAACCTCATATGCCCCTACACGTGAAAAACTCAACATCCACCCTAGAACATCTCATAACGAGACAACCTAACTGGATATGTTGAGTTTTATATTTAGTCATTACCGATTTTATGATGTAAAACAAGTGCCATTTAACTTAGGGAGGTGTGAACATAAAACACTAGAAAGACAGCAAACCTTAAGCATTTTTGAACTCATCAAAAGCCTACTTCTTTAAGCCACATATTAAAGGGAACAGATGAGAACACTCACATTTCCTTGCGCTTCTTCCTTATTGTTGCTCCCCCGAAACGGCTGGTAATAGCCTATGCTGACATTTCAGCCGGTGTTTTTTTTTTTTTTTTTTTAAACCGTGTCTTTTTCCTCCTAATTCAAGCCCGCCCCTTTCATCTCATCCAGGGTACTAAATGTTCTGTCCATGTGGTTATTATGTCGCGCTGTTTTTGTCCTGTGGTCCTGAACGTGCCGGTGAAGTAGCCACATGGATCTCAGACTTCAAAATGACACGAGTGAGAGAGGGAGTGAGAGAGAGAGAGAGAGAGAGAGAGAGAGAGAGAGAGAGAGAGAGAG
>CALSBZ010046848.1:531977-549831 GCA_943591055.1 Gobionotothen gibberifrons | reverse complement strand
AGAGAGAGAGAGAGAGAGAGAGAGAGAGAGAGAGAGAGAGAGAGAGAATAGTATAGCGTAGAGTTGTGGGAGGGCGTTTAGTGTAAAATTAAGGGGCAGGTCTTGGAAGGCAGCCACAAAGTAACACAATGTTCCGGCTGTACTGTAGCTGTACCGCTGCCTCTGCTGACGAGAACACTGTGTTCCAATAGACACCCTGACCTGTAACCCGTTCCGTGCCGAGCCAGGCTGGGAACAGCCTGTACCGCAGCAGGCTGTCCTTCCCGCTCAGCTGACAACACATATCATCAACACTGCTGTGTAATAGCCAAGCCACAAACGGGATGTGTAAAGCACCGAAATAAAAGCACATCCACTGCCCGATAAGACGCGCGCTGAGACGGATTACTGTTTCTGTAAGAGACGGTAAAACCCCGCCTTTTCATTTTGTGTACCGGTTTTTTTTTAGGATGTAACTTATTTGAAAATGGTGATTTCGAAAAATTCGCACAAATGTATGCTTATTATTATTACTAACATATAATTGCCTATGCATGGTGGTCCTTTTTTACCATTATTGTGATTTTCACTAGGTGGAGATCGTTTGTCTACAGCCGTGTTACAGTGTTAAAACTTAAAAGTACTGCGGTGTTAAATATGTAAGCCTAAATGTACATTGAGAAACACTATGATGAAAAGGCAAGTCATCACATTTTACATATAGTGGCAAGCACCCGTTTTGCAGTTAGTAGGCCTTTTACATACACATGATGGAAGGCTTCCATTTTTCTTTACAATTTTTCTTTATACAACTATATTTTCATTATATTTAAACTGGTAGTATAAAGGATATAACATAATAAAGACTCCATAAATGTTACTACCTCACAGGGACTCAGTAATTCAAATTACCCAGTGATGCCAACAAATATATATTGTAACATGATACAAAAACAGTGGATGAGTTTTGTGTAGATGTAGATGTCATTTCCATAATGTAATATGTTAAATCTAAATAGATATTTCAAGTTAGCCAAATAGTACTCAGAGTTAATATTTCCAAACAGAGGACTTGACATCTGTTATTGAGGATATTTGCCTCAAATTGATATCAGATATGAGACCTATATGAAATGCACATGTTACACAATTTTAATTTAGACTAATAATATGTAACTTTCATTAATATGTCTAAAAATGTCTGGACCTGTGTTATATATTATTTGAGCTGTGTAATTAAATTATCCCAAATGTTGCCAATAATTTACAAACACAGAGAAACATGTAGCCTACTATTTTTCAAGGTTTCAATGGTCCGTTTCATTTGGTCAATGGTCAATGGCCTCATAGCCAGAAATACTTGTTATGGCATTGCCTCTGTGCTTTTGTGGTCTGAGGATACTGCTATATTATTATGTCCTCATAAGATGTTTGCAATACCACCCACTTTACAGCTGCTGTTTATGTTTATGTTCAGCATATTGTTGCATTAAAATAACAAAACAACTTGAACACGTGGCACAGTTTATTGGTCTGCACGGATGGTTAAATCTTTATTGCAGGCTTCTGGTGGGTGAATCCTGCAGTCAAGAGGTGGTGAGGACACTGTCTGACCACACTGCTGGCAGACAGCCAGGCAGCTATAGAAGGGAACATCATGATCCCGTTAATTATAAAGGTTACATAACACAGGTGAACCCGATTGTGCAAACCCACAGGGATGTTACCAACAGGCTGAGTAATCTCTCGAACAATCAGTTATCTGAAGAAAACAGATTTCACACACTGTCGTTTTAGAACATTTCTTTCACATTAGAAGAGATAGTACAGTAACATATTAACTGGTGTGTTGAGCCGATAACACAATAAGCCCTCATAATGCAACAAAGTATTCACAATAAAATACAGAAATATTTTATAAAAAGCTCATCAGGGCTCTAGCTCAGGCAAGCAGAGATTTGTTTGTTTTCCCAAACCGTCGTCTGTGCTGCGGTGTCCTGGTAGCTTTGTTTGCACTTCCTCTTGTCTTGTATGTGCAAGAGGAGGTTAAAAAGGAACTCAGCTGACCTGAGCTGAACTGAAATGTATGAATACATTTCTTTATTGACTCAAGGCCTGATGTTGTCATTCTTCCTGAAACATCATGAACATCTTGTTTCTGTTGTGATGAAAGCAGCAACCTAGTAAACAAGAATGTCTGACAATTATTAAGTCAATAGTTAAGTTAACCTTTTTAAGTAATGAACATATTTACATACCTATTTCTTTTTTCAGCTTTAGAGTCTCCTATTGCTCTTAATAAAGTAAATACTCTCTGAAAAAGTATTTGCTAAATGTATTAACAAATAAACAGCAGGTCTTTCTTGATCATTGGTTTACACATTTACTTTAATATTGTATAAGTACTCAAATCTGAGAGGCAGTTGCAAGAAAGCGTGTGTCTCTGAATGAGTGTCTTGGTGTAACCAGAAGCACGTGGGTGAGTTCATTTAGGGATACAAGCTGCACAGTCATCAGGAAGTGAAACAGAACAGAATGTGCTGTACTAATCTGATTGAAAAACACAGCCCTGAGTGGAGGCATGAAAAAAAGAAAAGGCGTTTCATTTAAACAGCTTAAAGGGGAATCATTTGGCAGCAGGAGCATGTCTATAAAGACAACAAACTTAGCTTGATTCTTCATTTGGTGATATAAAAGACAAGTGGTGAGGATCAGGTAAGAAAAGCACACAAACACTGAAACTAAAATATGGCTGGGCAACCTAATGCTCTTTGTTTGTGTTCTAGGCATCCGTGTTGCGTATGGAGTAATCTCCTGAGTGATCCCTTTTATCCCTGAACTTTTACCCCCAGAAGCAAGTACTGCCGTGTCTGCCAAGGACCTTAAATAAATGATTTCTCACTGCCGCTGATGAAGAGAAACACAGTGTAACAGAGACTAAAAGAACATATTGTTGAAGCAGTTCAACCCTAAATATTTATATTTGGACAAGAGTTATTGCTCATTGTATTCCCTTGAACAATCAGTTATGATGAATGACTATTGTCCATGGTGAAAAAATCAGATATTTAGATAGGTAGTGTTGCAATAACAACTTGAAAAAATACGGCATTACAAATTAAAGTCAGATATTGGACATTTCAAAGGAAAGAAAACAGGTTTCAAACTTTGAATTAGATTATTAGACAATTTAACCAAAACACAAGGGCTTTACTTTAAACTGTAACAGCTCTCTTTCATTTCACAGCTCTTTCACCTACCCTGCCATAATCAGTGTAACTATTCACCATTAAATTACCTTTCATCAGTCACACAAAAGTCTATCACATTGCAATTCCATACTAATCATTCAAAAACGCCTGAGGCAAGTTTGAGTGAAAGCACGATAACTCATTTGACATACCACACACAATGGCATATTGTGCCTTATCCAAACTTATCAAAGGGTGACATTGCAAAGTAATAACAACAAACAAGAGACACATATCTTTGGTTTACTAAAAGAGGATCCTTCAAAACAAAGTCATCCGCACCATTACCAACTCTACAATGTGTTTGATTAAAGATATATTCAAGGCTATTGCTGTAGTAAGATGGAAATTAAAAGGTGAGAGTAACAAATCACTAACAACTACAACTATATGCAGGTGTCCCTTCAACATGGAATTGAAGATTAAATAAACAATTTCCTCGTCTAATTTTTCAATTTTGTGATATGAGGATTGAGAACTTCAGGGTCAGAGAGGTAAAAACACTTCTGCTTTTCACACCTCTTCCCCTGCTTGTTGAATATGCCTCTATACGGGAAGTGTACATAAAGTATCTAACCACCCACCTGAACACTCACAAAGGGTCATTTGTGGTGTTTTCTCATGTTGAGCAATAACCGTCACTCAGCTCTCTTGATTTACTTGTGTTTCCTGCAGTAATCACTAAATGGCAGGCAGTAACTGTAAAACTTCAAGAATAAAGTTTGTGTTTCCTGTCAACGTGAAACAGTACAGCTTATTGATGTACTGGCTGCCTTTTTGCTAAATCATATAAATATTGCTGTGAATTTTTGTTATCAGACTTACTATTTAGACCATGGATATTAGTGATTGGATATTTAAAATCTCAACAATTAAAACCTCTACGTTGGGAAAAGATTTTAGATCCTTAACTTGGATAAAATAACCAGTACAAAAATGTTTTTTAAAATGTATTCATTTGAAGAAGAGACAATAATATATATTATAAGCTGAATTCCTATTACATTTGCCCCGATATTAAAAAATAACATATTTTAAGGGGAACATGTGTTTAAAATACAAACAAGGGCCAAACAAGGGCTCCTCACAACTGCTCACAACATCTGGGGGTCATACTTTAGTTCGGCTACATAAATGGAGATTCATTTTCCCTGTTGTCTCTAAATTCAGCTTTTCATGGGAAATGTTGGATAGTTTTACCTACATGAATCCTAAACATTGATTTATATGAAACAATGAGAGAAGTTTATATGTATCTTATAGACATCTGAAACATAACAAGGGCCCCCAATAACTGGAGGTAGGAAGTAACTAAGTACGTTCACTCAAGTACTGTACTTAAGTACAATTTTGAGGTACTATTCTTTACTTGAGTATTTCCTTTTATTGCTGCTTTATACTTCTACTCCACTACATTTAAAAAGGAAATTACACTACATTTAATTGCAGCTTTAGCTACTTTAAAAAATGCATCTTTAATAATTAAACTAGAAAACGTACTCTTTAAGTCACAAAAGAGTGAAATTATTTCAATATTTTGCAAAAAGACAATCAGAACTTTGTTTGTCTATAACAGTAACATGCTACTTGATGCAACAATGTTATGGAGAAATGTCACATAATTATATACACACATAAAGGCCCTATTTGAACAATGATACCTTTTACTTTTCATACTTTAAATACATTTTGCTGATAAAACTTTTAGTAGTAGTAGAATAGAAAATACAATACTGCCTTGTGAGTGTTTACATTCCCCTACAGATGGCGATATGTTCAAACAAGTACTACTGCATTCAGGAAGTTTATCCACAGTTAAAATCATCAAAAACGTTTTCCAGGAGTGTGGTTTTAAAAAAAGGCAGAATTGTATTTGTTATACCTCACACTTGTTTAAATTAAATGTGCTGGACAAGTAATCCTACAACTGTTCGTAACTGATTATAAAGTGATCAAGGAAATAGTCATCCGATATCATGCTTTTTATTCAATCGGGCACCTCATTTATTAAAATATTAACTATTAAAGGTGGGGTAGGTAAGTTTGAGAAACCGGCTCGAGATACACTTTTTGTTATATTCCATGGAATGCTCTTAACATCCCGATAGCAATGAATATATTAAGTGCTTTGACAAAAAATCCATAAAAAAATGTCATCTGTGGAAGCCGTAGTACTGTAAAAAGCACGATCAATCATTTAAGCCGGCCCGGCTAAAATAACTGGATGGCCTACCTGCCTGTCAGCCTTCCATCTGTGCACAAACTTATCCCGAGCCCTCATTGGTCATGTGCGCGTTCGTGTGTGTTGGAGGAGGGGCTCTGTAAGGAAGTGGCAGATTTTTTCTGGCTGTGTATTTTCGAATTCTAGCGCACTCTGGTTTCTCCAAAATTACCTACCCCACCTTTAATAATAATACAATTTTGGAACTTTTTTCACACATTTAAAGGAGCAGTAGGTAAGTTTGAGAAACCAGCTTGAGTGCACAACAATTCCAAAGTACACAACCGAAAAGAATCCGCCCCTTCCTTCAGACTTCCTACAGAGCACCTCCTCCAACACACATGAACGCGCACAAGATCATGATAATGAATGTAAAACAAATGTATAACACAGTTATTGTCAGTGCTTATATTTTTGAAGCTAGCATGTTTGTTTTGTGAAAATGTATTAAAAATGTTACGTCTAGCTGACCAGGCTGCGCCCGGTAACGTTACATATCAGCTCGGTGTGCTCCGTAAATAGTCGCCATAGTTGAAAAGCAACTCCGATATTGACTCTGGTTTGACTTCTCCTAGTTTCCACTTTCTTTTTCTTCATAATTTGCTCCATTACAGTTTTTCTTTTGCGTCTACCGGTCTGCACGGAGCTACTGCTCCGTGCTGCTGCTCCGTGCTGCTGCTCCCGAGCTGCTGCTGGGAGACGGGAAACACGCCCAATGACTGCACGCGGAATGACTGCGGCCCGGCTAAAATAATTGGTCGTAGTTTTTACAGTATTACGGCTTCCACAGATGAAATATTTGTATGGATTTTTTTTTAAAGCACTTAGAATATGCATTGCTGTCAGGATATTAAGAGCATTCCATGGAATATAACAAAAAGTGTATCTCGAGCCGGTTTCTCAAACTTACCTACCCCTCCTTTTATTGTGAATTTAAAAAAAAAATTCCATGAGTAAAGTATCACCGATTTGATCAAACCAACACCCCGTGGAAATGTTGCACAAGAGTTAACGAGACCTGATGATTTATTGTTCAGCTAGTTGGCCCTCTCCCAACTCACCACTACTAACCATTATCCCACAATTTCTTCTGCTTCCAGAGATGATCTGTCCCAATCCTCTAAATGAAAATTGATGCAGCAGCCGCAACAACAGATGAGGTCTGTGCAGTCAGGGGCAATGAAAGGGGGCTAAGTAACGGGTAATCACACAGTTCCTTGTGGCTTTTACGTCCTTTCCCCTCTTTCACAGAGCCCCCTCATCTCCAAACAATGACTTTTCCATTCCTGGCGGTATGTGCTGTATGTTATTTATAAAGAATGAGAATAATATTTGACTAACAACGCGCCCCTTGGGGCATGTCATTTTTCTTCTAGTTTTGAGAACCCGGTCAAACCGGATGTCATTTCTATGTGTATATGCTGTATATCTACGTGGGTGGTCATGCTTCCTGGTCATGGTTCCTTTTCATGTTAGTGAAGGACTATTTGGATTAACAAAAATATTCAATATAAAAAATATACTATGTTGTGAAATGTGGGTGGGCAATGGTATTGAATTGTTTAAACGACTTGTTAATGCTGAAATGCTGGACAGTTACTAACATAAAGCATTTGTTTCTGAATTCAGGTTACCGGTTTTTCAATAAAATAATATGAAATGGTTTTCAAATGCTTTCACAAAGACAGTCTTTAGGGCTCTGCTTTAAACTATTACATCCACATGTTGCTGGTTAGGGACACATTTTGTTTTTAACCAAGTTAAAGAGGTTTCCTTTAACATTTTGATCAATGAAATCCAATATTATTAAAGGTGAAAAAAATTGACAAAAATATTTATTTTCAGAATGATTACATTTAACATGTTTTCTTGGAGTGATTTTAACCTCTTTTAATACTTTTCACCTCATTCTGAAAGAAAGAAGTGAAATGTGCCAACGTGACGGCCGTCTTGGTGTGTGGTGCGAGACGGGAGAGGTAGTTAATTGAGCGCTTCACACAAAAAAATGTGTTACTTCACAGTTTTACGACACATTTTTATTTTTTTGACTTGTAAAATTATCTTTTAAATTGACAGACATCATATGTGTAATTCGTGTCTCCATTGACTTCAATACATGATTTTTCCAAAATGAGGTCCCATGGAGGTCCACCAGAAAGGGAGGGACTTCGCCACTCTATACACCGAGAGAAGAAGAACAGGCTGCGTGATATAAACAAACAACAAATAGCGTCTGGGTTCCATTTTCACTCTCGTCAATCGAAAACATGTAAACATGAAAAAGAAACTCTTGCGTCCAGGTGAGATGAAAATGAAAAAGATTAACCGTCTGTGTGTGCCTTCTTAATCGTTTGTTTTGGTCCCTCACTTCCGCTTCGCTTCTCATGCACTGACTCGCTAAGCTGAACAGCCAATCAGAGTGATTTCTTTGTCCCGACTTTCTTTGGCCTCCCGCGGCCGATTCGGGAGGCCGCGGGAGGTGTGAAAATGTGCCGTAAAGAGACGACGGTGCTATAAGGTGTGATTTGTGCCAAAGAACAGATAACTAAGCTGACTGAGCAGAGATCTAACGCGCCAACGTGCGCCAACGCCTCCACCAATTTTGAATGGGTTGACGTAGAATACAGGCGACGTCACGACGATGTCAGACGTCAGACGTCACGGCGACGTATCAGAGGTGCGCTCAAAGTACGCGCTCAAAGTACGCGCTCAAAGTACGCGCTCACGTGGCGGCGGCTTAGCTTAGAAAGCGCTATCTTAGATATGTGTGTTGATAACGTATGTGTGGATAAGCGTGTGAATAACGTACGTCTCGCCTCCGTTAGCATTGTATAGCATTATCCTAGCATTATATTTTTTATTCTAATGATTCCGCTCCTACAGTAGTTTGGAGAGTGATGCTGCGTTCAGACCGGACGTGATGCGATGTTTGGGGGCGGCGCGATTGCATGTAAAGTCAATGCAGAGACGCGGACAGACGCAAGTTCGCTCCGACGGCGAGCATGAAGCGGTGGACGCGGCGCGAATCACGCGATTGAGGCGATTGAACTGTGCCGCGTCAAACGCGAGAGTTACATTTTTTCAACTCGAGCGTCAAATTCACGTGGCGCGTTCTCGCGGAAGCCAATCAGCGGTGAGGATCTCAGCCTGCCGTTACTGACGTTCAGCCAGAAAACATCAGCCATTAGCTGTTAGCAGTTAGCACACAGAGATCACAGCTCCTCATATCTGTTCAGAAACTGTACAAAAGTTAAACAAGTACAAACCACAGACTGTCTGTGTCATGGCGAATACAGTCACTGGTTTATTTATGTCTGTAGGCCGTTGTTATGAGTGTGGAGTGAGCATATACAACGTTAGCTTAGCCTGGTCGACCCAATCTCCATTCAGTAAACAAGCATTTTAAAAGGTTTTTCGCCTGCCGTCTTGTCTGCAGACTTGTCAAGCATTAATTCATGGTTTTTACTAACCGGTATCAGTATGTTGTTACGTCGGCATCATTTAGAAACGTGTATTACAATTTAATCACGATAAAATATGTTCATTTTGTTGTAGCTCCCGAGCCAGCGCGTCTTGTTTGAATGATGCGAGTAAACACAGCTGGCAGCCGCGGTGAAACTCGATTAGAGCGAAGCGAATATTCGCATTGCGTCCGGTGTGAACGCAGCATTACGGGCGGCGGCAGCGGGCGGCGGCAGCGGCGCGGCCGACTGCTCACGGACGCAGGGTGTGGCCGGCGTGTAGGCACGGAGGAACCGCCGGTTGCGCAGGGTCAGACGTCCCAAAGCGTCAACCTTGACACGATACTGGTCGTGGCCCAGCGACTCCACCACGATCCCTGACCTGTCCCATTTGTGGGGGCTTGGGCCTTGCTGGTTCTGGAGGAATACCCTTTCGCCGAGTGCCAATGGGCGGAGCGGTCTAGAGTGAGTCCCCAGAGACTCGGTGGTACGGGACATAGGGGTCCGAAGGGCGTCCTCCTTCGCCGCCCATGCCTCGCGCCATAGCAGGCGGATATGCGGGTTCGAGAACTTGTCGAGGCGGTTCACGAAGGAGAGCGAGCCACGAAGGGGGCGGCCGAAGATGATCTGCACTGGCGAGAGGTTGCAGTCGGGGTCAGGCGTGTTTCGCAACTGCAGGATAGCACGCAGGAAGCGGTCCTGATCAAGGCTGCCCGACGGGCCGGTGTTGGACATCAGGAGGCGCTTAGCAGTCTTAACCGCAACTTCCGCCCTCCCATTCGACTGCGGAAAGCTAACGGAAGACACACGGTGTTTGACGTGCCATAGGCGGAGGAAGTCCTCAGTGTGGCTCGCCTTGAACTCCGGACCACCGTCGCTCGAGAGCTCCTCCGGTACGCCGAAGGTGGCGAAGAACGAACGGAGGTGTTGGACCAGGCCAGCTGAGCCCGCCAGGGCAGTACCCGCCGTAGAGCTCAGGACCTCTACCCAGCCCGAGAGCCGATCCCCGACAACTAGGTAGTGGCGGCCCCCATAGTCGAAGAAGTCAGCAAACACCGCCTCGAATGGCGTGGATGGGGGTGAGGACGGCAGGGGGGGTGTAGCCGCTTGTGACGGAGCATTGCGGTTGCAGTCTGCACACCCGTCCCTGGTGGCCTGAATGTCCCCGGACATCCCGGGCCAGTAAACTATGGCTCGGGCATGCTGCCCCATCGCTGAGGTCCCCTGGTGAGCGGCATGAAGATGCCGAAGGACTCTCCCACGGAGGGATGGGGGGACCACGACGCGGTCCCGATAGAGCAGGACGCCGTCGTTAACTGGCTTGACCAGGACGTCAGGTGTCCCCAGCGTCTCGCGGCGTATGTCCGAGTCATAAATGCCATTGAGCAGAACATCACGGATAATGTGGTCGGTATAGTCCACGTCCCTACCACACTCGCATACCGCATTATATGCGCATGTCTCTGCTTTACCCCGCACTCTGGCAGCGAATGCGCGGAATGTCTCGTCGCATTCCTGGCGTAACTGAAGTAGCTCGGTGCGCAGGACGCATGTAGCGACTGGGATGACAGCTAGGGACCGCATGACGGTGATCAGGTCTGGCAAGGGTCCGGAAGCGGCGTCAGGGACGGCTTTCAACAGGCTGTCTCCAAGTACAGGCCCAGCGCACTGAAACAGCTGGAAGGGGGCCTGGGCATTCCCTATGCCTGAGCCGGCGCGGAATACGTTCCAACGGCGGATGAACACGTTCCATTCCTCTATAGACACGCCCACATCAACTTTGGGCCGATCGAGTCTCGGGCCGTGAGGGGCTGGGGCCTGGGCCGGCGCGGCCATGACAGGCGTTGCGTGCTGGTGGCTACATCCATGAATCGTCAATATAGCGTTGACGAGTGCTTCAGATAAGTCTTCGGATTCAAACTCGCAGCCGGGGGCAGGGCATCCAACAACGACCATGCTGTCGTCATGAAGAAACACACTCCTCAATGTCAGTTTCGGTAATTTATTGACAAGGATGACAACACCCTGAAACAGAGCAATACAGCAAGATAAGCTGACAAAGTACATCAATGCATGTCATCACCAACACAACACAAGTATATACGACGACACAGAGTATAGACGCACCAAGCAATAGTGGAAACAATCTTACATGAATGAGTGGATGAACGTCTCAGCTCGAGGCGGAGTGAAGGAATAATATTTGAACTAAAATGGCTACTCAGCACTACCGGGTCAGAGCACGGCATATCCGGTCAGCGACAGCAGTGAGACGCTGCCCTCTAGTGGCCGGAGATAAACTCTTCAAGCATAACCTCAGTTACATATAGTATTGCCAAAGCTTTGTATAGTTGCAACATCAATACAAAATATAGGCCTATATACAATATATATACTCTCCCTTGTGGTCAAAGGGGGACACAACTCTTGTCTTCAGATGTATGCTTGAGTGCAGCAAAATGTAGGACTGTGACTATTTTGTCAACTAAACATAAAACAATACATGTTTTAGTAAACGGGACATTATAATCTCCGCACATTAACTCTATATTTGCCTCTGCCATGGTGCCAAAATGAAATGAAATAAAATAAACAATATATAGGGGTTGCTTCTTCTCTGAACTTCTATGTATACTGCATCCCTCCATATCAAATAAACCATAAACAAATACATAAAGTCGTGTTCACTGCAGCGATCTATTTCACACACAAAACTATGAAAACTTGGTGATATACAGTGGCGTTTTCTCCTGGGCCCAAGAGTTCAAAACTTGTAATCCCTATCTGATCAGATCAGATTTAGATTTTGGAGAGTTCAAAACCAAAAAACAGGATTGGGATCACTTTGATGTCCGATCAGATCATGAAATCCAATCCAAGCTTTAATCTGGATCAAATCTTCAAAACGGGGAGTTCAAACCGACAACACAGGATTGGGATCAATTTGATCCCAAAAAACTGGATTATCCTGATCCCACCAGAGGGGTGGATTTCCAATGGATTACCAGAGCAAAATGTACTGTACAATTTATTTTAAAATATGTTTCAATATAAATAAGATGGCAAAGTTTGTTAACTGAAATAATACACCATGTTTAGCCTTCATGGCAAATCAATTTTATTTTTCATTTTTTGCTCACGTTTGTAGTGGCCTATTTTGTTTTCAACCAAATGTTGATGACATAAATGTTTATGCTCATAAAAGTAATACAACAAAGATTGTCAATCACAAATGTAATTTAGATTAAAGAAAAAATATCTTCAACAAAAAAAAATTCCATCATCTGTCATCACCTTTCAAACGTAATTGCGGACAATAGAAGTCTCTGCAATGTGGTCTCTTGTCTTCCTTATTTTTCATGTCCACTAGATGGCGCTTGGTAGGATTAAAGCACTGATATTCAGGATCTAGTAATCTTGAAAAGTCGTAATCTGGATCAAACTGATCCTATCCTGAATTGCTTTGAACTCCAGGGACAACATTTGTCCGACTTGTCTGATCCTGGATCACAAAAAATGGGATTTCAAAATCTGATCGGATCTGATGGAGATTAAAAGTTTTGAACTCTTGGGCCCTGGAGACCAAGGTGTAATGATAGGTGTTTATGCTTAGTTACAATGCATACATGTTACCACTAGGCGGCAGTATAACATCTATGGACATAGATGTTAGCAGAACAAGATGTGAAGGTACTGCATGTTGGCTAATAAAGTTGGCTAGCAAAGCTAGTCTAAAGATCCAAGAAGATCTCTTATTTATAACCAATGAGAACATTACAACAGGCTTCTCCTGTTTTTTCAGCCTTAGTTATCATTTTGATAATTACAAATATATATTCTTGTCTGTGGTTGTTTTTGCGTTCAGGGCATACAAGGCATAGTTCACGGCATGGTAGGCGACGATAGACACGTTTGTGAGCTCGTTCATTGGCACAAATCTATGAGGTGTGATTTGTGCCAATGAACGAACTCACTGAGCTCACAAACGTGTCTATCGTCACCTACCATGCCGTGAACTATGCCGCGAGAGAAGTAACATGACACTCTCGTCGCCACCCCTCGTGTCTGAGAAGCTACGTGACGTCTGCGACCTGAAGTTAATTTACTTTGGTAGTTATCACCAAATAACCCAGTAATGTTACAGCTACGTAGTTGCTGTTCAAGCGAGACTCTATTTCAATATAGTTTTGGTATTCAAATAATGTTACACCCCTTGTATGCCCTGAATGCAAAAACAACCACAGACAAGAATATATATTTGTAATTATCAAAATGATAACAAAGGCTGAAAAAACAGGAGAAGCTTGTCTTCCCTTGTTCTCCAGGAGAAAAGCCACTGTACATCAGCAAGTTTTCATATAGTTTTGTGTGTAAAATAGATTGCTGCAGTGTACACGACTTGTTGTTGTATTTGTTTATGGTTTATTTGATATGGAGTGATGCAGTATACATAGACGTTCAGACAGGGGCGGACTGGGAAGAAAAAGTGGCCCGGGGATTAATTGACAGACAGGCCCACTTAATGCGCGGCATGTATCGGCCGGCCGGCAACGAAAATATGTTTCTTAACAAAAAACCCTATGCATTTAATATTTTGGACCATTATTCATATAGTAATCACATTACCTGAGCCCTTGAGTTGCCTAGAGCAAAATAGTTACAGCATATATTTATTGATTTTAATGTTAACAGATCATTGATGCAATAACATTTGGACCCAATTTGCCTGACTTGACTCATGGAATAGAACATGGGCGTAGGAAGCATCCTCAATGTGGGTGAGACAATTTAACGGGGTGTGGGCAGGTGGTGGACCTCACCTCCTCTAGGGGGGTCCGGGGGCATGCTCCCCCGGGAAGATTTTTTAGATCTTGAAGTTAAATGCATCAATCTGGTGCACTTTGAGAGCAAAATTAGGGACTAAATCTATGGATACATCTCTCAACACCCATATGGAACAGATCGGTAAACAGATTTACTTTTTCTTTCAACATTTATTTGAACAGCAAGTGGAGGCAAAAGTGACTGCACCCAAAACAATAAACCTGCTAGCTAACTAGCCTAAACTCAGTAACAGAATGTGGGCAACACGTTCTTCTCCACAGCCGCGCGACCTCTGAGTCAGACCCCCTTTTCTATCCTACGGGTACAGCCACTCCCCCTGAACCCCGTTTCCCTGACAACCCCCAATTTCCTCCACGCGAGTTGGCGGACTTTATTTTGCTTACTTTAACATCATTTTTCATGGTGGGGCTAAGGTGGGGCTAAGCCATTTCTTGGTATGGCTGTAGCCTACCCCAGCCATACCCTGGCGCCGCCACTGGATAGAACATAGGTAGCCTATCAAAACGGCCCAGCCCAGCCCAGCCCATCCCCTCCAGGGAGTGGCGGAACACTTAAAAATGTGGGCCGGAAGGATTTAGGCAAAGAAAAAAATATATTATTTTTTTAATTTTTTTTAATTCTAAAACCAAGAATAACCTACATACAACAATAGGGAGCCCTGGCTCAAGGACGGACAAAACAAGGACACCACACATGATTCTTTTCCAATTACAGTATATTTATTTAAAGAAAGTAACTCAATTGTGATATCAGTTTAATCAGTAATGTGTGTGTAGTGTATGGGTGTGTGATGATGTGTCAGCAGGGCCGGACTGGGACCATAGGTCAGGCCGAGAATTATACATCCAGCCAGGCCATACCAGTTTTTTTTGGGGGCGTTTTGCTGGATGTATCGTCAATATCTACAACGTTGCTGCCCTACTCAGTTGCAATTTCCCTTGTGCCGGACCCTGAATCTTGACTTGTCTTGTCAACCTCCTCAGCATCTGCTGGTACTGAATATTGGGATGGATTCAACTCTGATCAATAACTATAATTGAGAGAACATAGCTTGCTTATACTGTTGTCATTACATTTCCTTTGGTTTTGTTCAGTGTCAGTCATAGCCTGTTGACAGTTTCCTCTGTACCTGCCAGTTCTGTCCTAGCACTGAGGTCTGCCTGCATCTCTCCCTCAGGGCCATCACCATCAGCATCATCTGATAGTGGAACTGAATATGGAGAACATGTAATCATTACATTAACAACTATTTATGAAATAACATTATTCAAGAACATCTATTATGCAACACTTATTTTATCACTAAGTTGACCCTGTATTTGCATGGCTAATACCATAATGATTGTCTCCCCTTTAGACAACATAACCATCTCAAGTTATTCACTCACAGTATGAGGGGTGTGTAGCCCCACAGTTAGCTGCAGTCTAACGGTTATATTACATATATTTGCCTTGAGTAACATTAAGGACATGTTTGGGTTTTGTGTAGCCTTATAGTCTCCAGTCACACAGGGCCTGCCACTAACTTTGCATTGGACTGAGAAACTGTTTTGTTGACAGTCCAGTGCACATCAGGCTACAATATAGAAAGAAATGTGGCTCATCATAATGTTCTCATACTTTCAGCTTCGTCATTCTAATTTACCATACGGGGGGTTCTGAATAAATCAGTGATTTTAGCACATTTCGCTGCCTTTTCTTTGCAGGATGAATCAGAATCAGAATCAGAATACCTTTATTAGTCCCACAGAGGGGACATTTGCAGCGTTACAGCAGGAAAGAGCCACAGACAGCTTAGTGTAGCATATCTTAAATGCGTTAAAAAAGTACTACGTTATAATATAATAAACAATATGCTAAATGGAGGTCCATCCTTCCACAATAATTAACCTTGCCGTCAGTTTCAGTCGGTCCAGTCCACACTAATGTAAACAGCAGCGCGCTGGTCTCGTGAGAAACGGAGAGTGGAACAAACAATCACATCTTCATTATTCTCCTGAAATTCAAATGTGCCCATTCGCTAGTCTGACAGGTGCGTGGTTCTCACTGCGCCTCATACCGGTGCAACTTTATTTTGGACACCTACCACATTCATGGTTTGGCCTGCAGTCACTGCATCTGGGCTGAATTAAACACGTATTATTATTTTTAGGGCCGGGACTCGATTAAAAAAATTAATCTAAATAATTAGAGGCTTTGTAATTAATTAATCGAAATTAATCGCATTTTTAATCGCATATAAATATTTGACCTGAGAACAGTGAGAAGCAATTTTTTTCACATGAATTTTAGTATACCATTGAATAATGACTGAATACATAAGCTTAAGCAACAAAACATTGTTTATTTTTTTTCAAGGTGGTACTTAACCAAGACCAACAGAAAAGTGCAATGTTTGCCATAAAGTGTAGCAATAGCATATTTAGGAATATAGTACATTTCAGAGATTCAGGTAGCCTATAGGTAGGTAGACCTTCTGTAAACTATAACACTTTGTTTTTAAGTAAACACAATACTTCAAGTACATTCAGAACATTGGAAACCCTGACTATTAGAAAACATCTCTCTGTTGCTTCAGAGGCCATAACAGACTTTGTTGATTTACCAACAGTTTTTTGCAGCCCCTTATCTTCTACCACTCCAAGTGGTCTACAGTCGAGTGCAATCCAGTGAGCCAGGGAGTTGGTTATTTGTTCAGACGTGGACTTAGTTATCCTGGCCCTGAAACCAGTCATCTAGTTGAGTGTGGGTGTGGACTGTGGGTCCTCCTTGTACTCGGAGTCGGGCTAACGTCCACGCTAGCTTCCACGCTAGCTGCTATATGTTTCGCATTGAGGTGATACTTGAGGCTTGATGTGCTGCGGTGATATGCGAATTCCTTTTTGCATAATTTGCACACAACCGTGCTCTTATTGACGCTTCCATCCGTCCGTTTTTTAAAACAAAATGTCCCATCCACGGGGCCAACCAACGCGGTCTCATCAGCTTCTTCGTTCATGTTTGCAGAGCTCTCAAGTCTCACGCATTTGGCGTGAGACACACGCATTTCACTCCATTCACACGCTCACACGCCACACCTTGTATTTCTCACGCAGAGATTTCTTTCCAGGGTACAACCCACCAAGTTGCGCCGCAATTTTGTAAACAAACTAGTACAGAATCACTGTAGCCACGCAAATGCGTCTATGATGTATTTTCGATCTTTCCAATCGAGACGAGATCTCTCTCCCCCCCGTCTGTGTGCGAGGGGGCGGGGCAGTTTACACACACGCAGCTGCTACATGCATGCAACACACGGCGGAGATGGCGGAGAGAACGCGCTCCGAGGTGTGGTTAAACTTTACCCGTCTCGAAGTGGACAATGCTCGTTGCCAAAAGTGCAATAAGAGTTTAGCATGTAAGGGCGGTAACACGAGCAATTTGTCTAAACATTTAACAAAAGTGCTCCACATCCAGACGGAGAAATGCACCGGGGTCGACTGTCTTTCTAGTAGCTCTGTAGCCCCCTCCACGAGTAACGTTTCCACGTCACGTATTTTGTATGCTAGCAGCAACACACAGAGTTAACTACATTATACAAACATGGGTTAATGATTAGAGGGAACTGAATTATTTATTTTGTTAAAGTTTCAGCTATTCTGTTCACAATTCTGTTATCACATTATTTAATACGTTTTGTCAAAACATTGTTGTTTCTTTTGATGTGAAATATTATTTATTTAATTTAAATAAAAAGCAATGTTAATTTAGTTCAAAATGTGTTTAGTTAATTTAATAATATATGTATTTTTGAATCAAGTATTCATCTTTATTGTCTTCATTGTTAGTTTCCACATGCCTAAAACAACCTCAAGCTAAACCTAAAAGTTGATGGCTAAATAAGAGCGTTTGAGAAATTGTGCAAGGCATAGGCCTAATAGTCCGAATAGTCGATTAATCGTTTCATTAATCGATTATCAAATTAGTCGTTTGTTGCAGCCCTAGATGGGAGCCACCAACCCCAGTGCTGAAGGCCTCAAAAACTGCCACCAACACTTACAACAAAACACACACACACACACACACACACACACACACACACACACACACACACACAC
>CALSBZ010046848.1:493185-515841 GCA_943591055.1 Gobionotothen gibberifrons | reverse complement strand
CATTACCAATAGAGCCAGTAGTGCAGGAACAAACAAAGGAAACCATGTTGATGGAAATGGAAAATGTATGCCAGCTTGGAGGACGTGACACAGCTAAAACAGACTTGACGCAACCACCAGAAGTCTCAGTTTGGAAAGCTGATTCAGACATACAAACTATCTCATATCATGGTGACAATGTCTCCTCACGACCAATTGCTTTTGATGTTCTTGAGCAAGAAGAGACTTTTCAATTCCAAAGCTCTGAAGCTTTATCTTGTGACAAAGACATTAATGTGCAACAGACAAATGATACATCACCAACTGTGGGCGATGTCACAGTAAAATACTTTAAATCAGGACTGGAGAGTTCAATGTATATGCAAGTTTCTAACCAGGATGCAGATGGAGAACAATCAGAGGATCCTTTGAAGTCGGAACACAAAGCCCAAGAAATTAATATTTCAGAAAAGATTACAAAGAACGAAACAGACAGCTTGGCTCTATTTCACACAGGTCTTAAGGAAAACTTCAGAGCAGAGCCAGCTGTGAATATGTTTGAGGAAAGTGAGATTTCCAGCCATCTAAAGGAACAAGAAGAATCTCATTCAGACAACAGTGAAAATGTGCAGGGAACATCGAAACAGAAGAGGAGAAAGATGGGCTCGACTCGCCGGTCTCAACTCAATAGGAAACCAGAGGAAAAGAGTGATGAAAGAGAAAGTGACTTTAAAACAGAAGCTGACATGAGACATCTTGAAAAGATAGAAGGACCGGAAGAGGTGATTATGACTGCAGAGGTATCACAGAGTGAAAATGCAAAAGCATCACAAAGTCCTATGAATAAAGAACAAGAAGCCAATGAAACCAGCACAGTGCACAACAACAGACAAAACATACCAAGCTCTGACTTGCAAGTTGTTAATCCTGCTATATTTGTTCATGTAGCTGATGAAAGGGAGAGTGAGAGGAATTTAAATGTTTGTGTGGAACCACCACAGATAGATGAGAGCTTTGTGTCTTATATGCAAAATGATGAGGAAAGTGTAAGCATAATTGAGGACCAAACTTTGAAATCAGCCGAAGCGCCTGTTGTGGCAGATTTGGAAATATTGACATATGTGGTACGAGAAGGAGCAGAACATGAACATATCAGTGCCCAGTTTAGTAAACAACAGTTGGACAACCCCACTGAAGTAGTTCACGATAAAAATATAGAGATGAAGAATCCAAGTCCAAACAGGAGGAAAAAGATGGGCTCAACCCGCAGGAATTTTGGATCAAGACACAAAAGGGAAGACTTGCATCAAGAACAGGATGTGGATAATGAAGCAACAGAGACTGCATCCAATGTTGGAGATGTAAAGACTGAACTTTTCTCCAACATCACAGAAGATGAGCTTCAGCTTAACTTAAAACACAAAGACACAGGCTCTGAGCAAAGGAAAGAAAACTTATTTGAAACAGTGGAGTACAGCCAGATTGGTGACTCTCACATTAAACCTCACCAGCCATTGGAAGATAATCCTGTTCCTCCTGGTCAACTCATAGAAACAGAGCATCAACGTACTCCCAATTCTCTTGCTGCAATACCTTCCACTTCCCCAAAAGAAGATGTAATGTCAGAAACAGCTTCTGGTGGGAGAAGAAGAAAAATGGGATCTAGCAGGAAGTCACATGGACTCAAAAGATATGAAAACCAAACCGCAAGTGGAGACAAAATACAAGATACACAACATGAGAGAGATGTCAGAAGTAATACAGATGAAAGTGCCATCAATACACCCGAAGAGCTGAGAGAGGAATCTTTGAGCCTGGTCCAAATATCAGAGGTAAGCAGCAGAGTCATTTTTATCTTTAGCTTTGAGTGTTTACAAGTTATCAACCGTTCCTTAGTGTACTTTCTAAACATTGCATTAACATGTATTGTTTTACGTTGGGCCTTTATCTTGAAGTGAATTAATGGACATTTATTATTTGGCACAGTTATTGTATGTCGTGCTGTTACTCCTGTTTGCATAAATCCTCTTGCACACTGGTCAACATGACAAAGTGAAATACAATGAGGAACATGCGGTCTACACGACATGTTTCACATTCTGAAAAGGAGAACATAAAGCTGTATCATGTGCCTTGATCTTAATGGTGGGGTGTACTCTATAAAGCATTTAGCTGCTTTTTATTGACTTCTAACAACACAGCCTACAGTCTCTACTGCAGGCTATTTTTATTATATGTACAGCACTTTGGCTCGACCAAAAATCGTTTATAAATGTGCTATATAGATAAAACTTGATTTGATTTGATTTGAACATAGAGGCCTCGTAAAAAAGATCTTACTTGTACGTCACATTTATGAAAAATGCATATATATAAAATCCCTGTTATTGTTCCTTTCTATAAAATGTAATTCTCCTATTTGTATCATTACATTGTTGGACAAATAATACAAATTCCTCACATTCTTAAAATATCCTGTAAAACTTCCTGCTTCACTTTCTGTGTGCTAGAGGATTATTTCTGGAAAACCTGTCAAAAACGTTTGGATGAGCGGATATTATAATTACAAATGAAGATTCTCTTTTGTCTTTGTGAAACAAAACAGAAAATAATGTACTTATTATCAAAATGCCATATATTGAATATGAGATCTACATTCAAAATAAAATCTGCCCTGCTGTCACCTTGTGATTGGGATGCTTTTGTCTGTGCAGGCAGGTAAAAGTGAGAAGAAACCATCGAACATCAGCATCTCAAAGGAAGAAATTGCCCCAAGGACTGTGAGGTAAGTGGCGCTGAGGAACAGAGATATAAAAGTCCCTCCAAAGGCTTGTTGATCTGATGAGCTAAAAACAGCAGTTATGATCTTCCTGAAAAACTACCAGATATGAAGCTTCATTCATATCACCATGGTTCAAATTGTAACTGTGTTAAAGTACACATGAATAATTTAATTTACAAGCACATTAGATCTCAATAAGTATATATGCACAGCATTGAAAAAGCACCTATAACCTAAAATATATCATTGTAAGAGTTTTCCAAACGTTACTAAACAAGATCAGTTTAATTCTGTTACACTAACATTTTCCATAGAGAGACCATAGAGTTGAATTGTAAGCAGTTAGCATTCAGAACAAAGACACATAATCAGTATCCTGTTAGCAATTCAAAATGAAACCTTAAATTGAGCTGTTGAAGTTGTGTTTCCTCTGAATCATCTACACTGATCCTCATGCATAGAGAATCTGCAGTAGGCCACAAACTCCATACGAGCAGGTTTGAGTCATCAGTGCAGTGGCAACATTGTTGATTTGCATTTAGCTTCATAACAGGCTGATAAGAAGTCTGGAGGGAGTAATAAGAATAAAAGGAAAAGCAAGCACATAAGTTAAAGATTTACTTTTTGAAAGCCAGCTAATGGAGGACAGACACAAGGATAGGGCTCAGGAGTATAATGTAGGGTGGAATGTTATTAGTGTGTGTTCAGTTGTAGGCATGTAAATTGAGAAGTCGGTTTTCTAGGCTTGTCAATTATTCAAGTATGCTTATCCTGGAGGGATGCATTTTTAACATGTCTGCTACTGCTTCTAACATGTCTGCTATTTGCGTTTCTTTTGTGATTTGCCTAATGTTTTGCTCAAATTCCTTCAATCCAAGATAGTTTCCTATGACAATGAAAGAAACTTTGACCACATCCTTGTAGTGTATCCACTTCTAATATTAGTCAATGTGATGATTCATTTGGGGATGCTGATGTCTGAACATTTAAAATGTGAACTTTTAGTATGCTGATCTTTTTCTGTGTGTTGTTTAAAGTCGTTATTGTTGTCTGTTCAACAGTGAGAAGACGGTTCAACATCGTTATGCTGAAGTCGGGCTGAGCCAACAGAAGTTTTCTCTGGGTGAACAGAGCATTAATACTTACACACAGCTGCTAAAGATAATGAGAGAGGGAAGTTTAATATGGAGATAAATACATATAATGTGTGACCAATAATGTTTTTCTTTTCAGAGGGTAATTCCAGAATAGCAGATCATAAAGCAAATGCTTACAATGTGATGATGGTTGGAGACAGCAGCGTGGGAAAAACCTCCTTCATGAAAAGAGCTCAGAGTGGAAAGTTTTCTTTAGATTTACCCGCCTCAGTTGGTAAGATCTGATCTTCATACTACTTTAATAACATGAATGTGTGTAAATATACAAAATAATGTAACATATACACATTTTGTAGGACTTGATTCCTGCATGTGGACTGTGGTAGTGGAAGGAAAGCCCGTGGTGCTACAGCTGTGGGATACAGCGGGACAAGAAAGGTATGTTTTTCTTAACAGTACATTTCTGAGGCACTTGTACCAAGTAATCATAAATATGCACTCACTTTTAAATCGCAAAGAATACATGTTTCATTATAAATAATACATCTACTATAAGAAAATCATAGAGGTGTGGAATTGTTACCACAAACTACAGCCAGCATTAATAATACCTATACAGGTGCTTTGAGTCCCGTCAGTCTTTCCCTGTTAAGGTAGATGTGGTTGCATTCAGAAGCTGCTCTAAAAAAAGAAAAGAATGTATTCGCTGGCATTTCTAAGCTTTCATAAATAGCGGTTTTGCGACCTGGCTCAGAAGGCCACAACAAAAAGGGGACACAACACATTAACGGGTAAGAAGAAGTGTTTATTTGCACAAATAAGTCACATCAACACTGGGTATATACTCATCGGAGTCTTTGAAGAAGAGATCAAAAAGAAGCAAGGGACTCAGTGTGTTTGTCACAAACCGTGACGTGACTGGGAACACTCACTTGCAATATGCATGAGAATACATTTGAAGTATAACGTTTGTTGTTGGACAAACATATTTTGTCTAATGACGATGACCCTGGTCTAGCTGAGAGATGTCTGTGAGGAGTTATAATTTCCCTAACCATATGATGAGGTACACTGTCAATTACATCCGCCTTAACAATACATGTTTTATAATATATAACGCTTAAAAGTTTAAATATATTGTAAATATTTCGATTTTTACTGGACATTTTTATTCAAATGTAAAAGTGTAGGACATGTTTCTCAAGCAATTAAATGAATGGGTTATCGATTAAAAAATGTTTTTATTCATTTCTACTATTCTCCTGAGACTATTCTTAATAGACTCAGAAGAATAGTAAAAAGGAATACATCATTATCTGAGAGGGAGGCATCACTGTCAAAGGTGCAGAGTATAATTGTGTGGTTTATGATGGCCCGAGTGTTGGAAAGTGTTGTCAGATACCTTGGCTGTAGGCCAAGACTTTTGATGAGCACTTGCTATTGTAGAGCAGGCACGGAAACTGTAAGTCTCCCTCAGGCCAGGTTGTAACTTGTTTCTGAACTGGTTTTACACATTTCCGCAGTGTTTAGTTTGGAGGAATTAGCTAAACAGGAATGGTGACTGTGATAAGGGTGTCTGGGAAAGAGATTGACACTTGCATTGTGTGTTTCATTGAGGTAGTAGTTATGCAACCACTGTCTTTCAAAGAAGAATGTGCAGAATGTTTTGAGGAAAGTCCCTGAAAACTCAACTGACAAGTGTCATTAAACTGTCAGAGGCCCACTTCCAAACACATTAGGGCTGTTCAGTCACAGATTGGTGTTTCTCGCTCTGAGTGGCCTAATTTAAAAAGGTGTCTGATTACATGCTTTCTGATTTTAAAGGTTTCACAGCATCACGAGGCAGATTTTCCACAAAGCCCACGCATTTCTGTTGATGTATGACATCACTTCCTCTGACACTTTTTCTGCAGTTAGCTACTGGGCAAACTGTATTCAGGTATGTTGTAATGTCGCTTTGTTCATGATGTTTCTTTTTTACAGATGTGGAAACGTTACATTTTTATTCAAGGCCAGGCATACTGTTAAATTGTAATAGTGCTCTCCTTTTTTTCACACTGACACTTTTCTACACACTGATAAAAGTGTGAAGTATTTTTTAAAGCTACTCACTTGAAGGCAGAATGTGTTGCTTTAACAAATATCAAAAGAAAGAAAAAATGTCACAAGTAGAAATCTGACCAGGTATTTGTTGCTACTGCTAGAGCCGCATGACAGAATTAAAATTTGATACCCAGTCTAAAATTAAATCATTATCCGCTTATATATTATATAAATTCAAAATCTTAAATTTTGTCTTAAACTAGAAAATTACAAACATGGTGGATTCTGTATTTAAAACAGCAGCACATACATACTTACAGGAACAACAAACAATACCCACGTTGATGACATCCATGTTAGAAAAATGCCAAATATGCATGAACAATTCTTTGTCTTCCAATATTGATATTTGAAAATGGTTTTCATATCAGTATGTACTTATTTATGTGAGAGCAAACTAGTTAAAACTTGGTTTAGTAAAGATTATTTATTGGATTTATAGCAATAAAAGTCAGATTGGTAGTTTGTAGAGAGACTTTAATTGAGTTTAATTGAAATCCAAACCATAATAGATCCAATCTTTGTTTTTGCAGGAAGGGGCTGACGAAGACGTGAACATTTTACTTGTGGGCAATAAGAGTGATCGTGCAGAGCGGCAGGTTAAAATTCAGGAGGCGGAGAATCTTGCTAAGGTTTGGATCTGTGGCATTACATCTTCATACACTTTTAGCTCAGATAAAAACAAAATACTGTGGTTGCTTTAATCATTAAACATTCACATTAAAACAGCAGGATTGCTTTCACAGGAATACAACTTTGAATTCATGGAGTGCAGCGCTGCCACAGGGGAAAATGTGGTTCAGGGTTTGGAAACTGTGGCCAGGTACATTTCACTTTCCCGTTTACCACACCTGTATTAAAAACATGTCCTTTAATGTTGATTGCCCTCCATGAAACTGATTGTGTTGTTGCTGACAGGATGTTGAGTCAAAAGCATGACACGAGAGAGGAAGCCATGGTGTTACACAAAGAGCCCCCGCAGAAGAAATCCTCAGGATGTTGCTGAACAAGATGTGCGTCTGCAGAGAGGAGGGATCCTGCACACAGTGGAAACTCTGGACTGGCTCTTTAGAGGCTTTTTCTGTTTGTCACAACTAAAACATATTTAATGATTTTTTCAGTTGTATTCCAAACTGTATTGATTTATATACATGTTGTGTTTCCTTTTCACAACTATCTACCAAGCCTTAAAGTACATTATTGTTTAAGAGGTTAATTGAAGAGTAAACATAAAATCCTGTTGTTGCATAAAATATACAGAAAATATAGCATTTTCAGATAAGCTTATTAATGTTTACTTTATGTATATAATACACTGCATAGCTGTTGTGGTATTTCTTTAGAGGCAGCCCAATGAACAGTTGTAATTTATCCAGGAAATACTTATCACATGAACAATTTATTTAAAAAATGTTTTGCTTTTTTATATGATAACTGGTTGATTTCTTTCCATGACTTGCTTTCTTATTTCAAATCATTTCTAACTTAACTACCTGTGTGAGTTGCTACTGTTAATTATGCAATTGTATTTTTTTCCCTATTTTGGGAATACAAGTTGAAAATCATTTGAAATTAAATTGATACAAAAATGTGATTGATATCTTTTGTAGGTATTTTGTAACTATGATTGTTCTATTATGTCATTTATGCACATTTTGTGACCCTGCAATCAATTGGAAAATGTTTTTGATCTGTGACTTTTTTGTATTGTATTTAACATAACAAAAATAATACAATAAAAATGATTTGTAAATCAGATGTATTGGCATCTCTATTGTGTATCAGAATTATGCACACATCATTAATAATCCCATGTGTGGAAGCCGAAGTGCAGAAGGAATAGAAATGTAGTAATTACTGAAACATTCTTAAAAAGTGATTGGTGTTTGATTATGAAAACTTGAAAACATTATTTACACCAAAAACAATGTTAAAAAAATTAAACAAGACATAAAGTCAATAGAAATGGAAAATTAGCAACCTGTTTCAAGCATTGGTTCATTTTCATTAGTAGCAGCAGCCTTTTCTCCATCGCACCCTTTGGCGCCATCTGTTGGTGTTTTCTGGTGTTTCACCTTGAACACGTCCCACCTCTCAGGAAGGATATCCTTGTTGAACAGGAATGAAGCCACATAGGAAATCATCACAATGGAGATCAAGGCGGACAGCATGCAAATAGTCTTAAAAGGCCAGTGCTGAATGTAAACCCCGTCCTTCCATGTGCAACCTGGGAAATGCAGGATGACAGGAAGATTGAACACGGGTTCTCCACACAGAACTCTCATCACAAAAGAAACGACATAGCCTGTAATGGCCCCGTAGCCGTTGGAAACCCTGATGAAGAGGATGCAGATGAGTTGAGGCAGCATTATGGTGTAAGTCAGGTCTGAGCTCAGGATCCAGAACGCCAAGATGCTGCTGTCCAGGTGGGTGAGGGAAGTTCCCAGAATCCCTACCACCGCTATGGAGACGCGAATCACCCACTGCAGCTCTCTGTGCGATGCCTGGAGAAGAAGAAAAGCACATTTTGTTAAAAATGTTGAATGACCACACTTTTCTCTCCACCTTTTTTTAGTACCTTATGTCTGATGATCTTGTAGATGTTGGTGGTGAAGATGGAGGTTGCTGCCAACAGGCACGAGTCGGTGGATGACATTGCAGCACCGGCGATGGCTCCCATACCAACAACAAAAATGGTCGTTGGGGTAAGATGCAGAAGGATGATGGGCAACACCATGGCCGCCTCTCCTCGCTCATACGGAGAAAGAGAACCATATGTGGTGGAGTTCCAGTCTGCAACATAAGATAGAGATGTTGTAAAGCTATTGAGAAGGTTCACTTAAGTGTATCTTGGTATGATTTACTATTTAACTAAAGTGACTAAATGCTAAAGTATACTTACATTGTATGGCAACATTTTAGGATACACATGTAAATCATAAAGTATTTGCTTAATAGCATGCATATTAGTAGTGTTAGGAAAAATATCACTCGTCACCGGCTTGCGCTTCAATATCAGGATACATGTATTTATTATCCTTGCAAGAATGGAAGTAATGATCACATACAGAGCTGCATGGGACAAAATAGTTCCCAGACCCTTCACATGTTTATATATAAGAGAGGGTGTTACAGTCACAATATGCAGAATACCGGTTCAAAGCAGTATTCTGTTCTTAATTCAGATTGGCTAAGGCCTGCGTGAGCAATATGCTCTCCCTAGGAGCTGTGTCATCATGTTAATCGTAGGAACATAGCTATCGTATGTTCAACACAGTGTCTCATGAGCTTCTTCTATGTAATCATACACCCGGTTACATACACAGCTACGTAGAGCCTTTGTTATCATGTGCTACTCTGATATTGGAAGAGTACATTCAGTATTTTCCCAACAAGTATCATTTTAGCTCTTTATTAGTCCTCATAAAACACTTATTAATGCATCATTCTGCATAACAACATTCTACAAATACTATTAACATATTAAGCAAGAGTTTAATAACATCCCAATAAGCGCATATTGATAGGAAGTAGCTGTTTAAAAGGGGCCCAAATATGCTTTTTTGGGTTCAGTGTGTTACAAAGGTCTAGCAATGGTCTACAAAGGCTCAAATCCAAACGTTCCCTCCAGAGGGAGTTTCTCTCGCCAACATTCTTTATCTTTGTGCAGTTATATTTGTGTGAAGATGTATTGGTATTGTGAGTATGCTTGCCAATTTTTACTTGTATGTATTGTTATTTCTACCAATGACCAATTCATTTTCAGGGTTCTTTTTCCTGACCCTTTCCCAGATATTGGTCAATCGCTGCTGAATAATGGTCCCATTCAACACTGCGCTGCTGCTGTCCAGTGTGTGAGATTTACCTGTTGAGGCTGCAACAGCACCGATCAGCACAGGTGGAATTCCAATAACGAGGACGACACCTGCCGCTATAAAACAGATCATCCTGGCTGTAGACGTGGAGCTGGAGGAAAGAATCCTTTGGTGGAAGTCTTGAAATGCCAGATTTCCAACACTCTGGAAGAAACAATGAGTTATCTTCATTTCTTTGTGCAAATCAACAATGCAGAGTCAGAGATACTGTCTTATTTTATAACATGCATTATTCTCTTATGTTAACACACAGCGCCTACATCCTTCATACATACTTATAATGCACTTGTTTCATGTCTATATCTTGATCAAATCAATGACTTTATTATTTGGGCTTAAACTAAGTAAAAAAGGTGCGTTATTAAAGAGTGCTGCCAGACATTATTTAAAACATTAAAAAAGACTTTGCTTTGAAAAATAATATCTATCTGATGGTTTTTCAAATTCTCTTTATTTTATGTCGCTCATTTATAACTCCAGAATGTATGACTAAGTACATAATATAATATACCTTACCATTGCTAGGAAATTATCAATCCATCTCCACACGTCATCAGGTTCAATGTGGCCAATCCAAGAGGCCTGAGAGGTGTTGTTGAAAGCTGTTTTAGTGATGTCAGTATAAACATCACTAGCCAGAACAAAGGGGGTACACAGCCACTGTGAAAAGAGGAAATGATACAGTAAAACCTTGAAGAGAAAAACATTCATTGTATTGGAAAAAACTGCTGTGTTAGTGTTGAACTCACCAAGCTACAAAATACCAATGACAGCTGGACGACATCGGTGAAAACAACGGAATAGAGACCTCCAAGAAGAGTGTAGGTGATGGCTACTGCAGCGGAGATCCAGATGCAAAGACTTAAACGTAGATCGGAGAAAACGCTAACAGTGACCCCTGTTGGAGGCACACAAAACACACTCCTTTAAACATTAAAGGTCCCCTATTATACTCTTTTTCATCAATATATTATAGGCCTCGGATATATACAAAACATGTATCTGAAGTGTTTGGCTTGAAATATCAAGGGATCATGCATTGTAGCATCCCATAATCCCCTCTGTTTCAGCCCTGTTTCAAAAGTGCTGATTCTGTGTCAGTAGCTTTAAATGAAAATAAGGAGCCACTCCCCACGCCCCTCTGAGAGATGTTTGGTTTGAAAAAACGGAATGGTGCTCTAGGAGGAGATTCAGGTGATAAGGTACCTTGGTTGGTTATTGGCCAATGGATGCACAACTCATTCTTTTCACCAAACATTGTGACATCACAAAGTGGCCAAAATCTTATCAGCTCATTTTCAGACAGGTTTTTATAAAAAATAATTAGGACAAAAAGAGAGAGAATAGTTTTTGTCCTGAAACTTTCAGAATCTCTTAACACAGTGGGGACACATGTTTATGTTTAAATGTATGAACAATTAGATTTTGTATAATAGGTGACCTTCAAATTTGACAACACTTGATTAGAACCTTTGGATAGAAATGTGTTCATGTTACCCAAGGAGATCAATGTGACTGGAACCCACATCAATTCACTGATGAAAGGAATAATGGCAAGAACTGCGGTCAGAGTTTTCCCATACTTCCTCTGAAATGGATCCATCATGGTGATGTAGTTATTTTCCCGCATTGGCTTTGCAAAGAACAGTCCACCTTTAAAAAGACACAGCAAGCATAGTGGTGCAAACAGTTATCATTTAGTTCAAGAATCTTGCTTTTAGTATTTTGTGCCTGATGCTTCTTTGTCTTTATTTTTTTGTGGAAGAAGTTCCTTTACTTAAGTAATCTCAAATACTTAATGACAAGTGAACGTCCTGACTTCAAAATGTTACTTAAGTAGAAGTATTGCACTTAAATGTACTTAAAGTATCAAATGGAAAAGTATCCATGGGCGACTGTGGCTGCGTGGGAGTGCGGTCGTCTTTCAACCAGAAGCTTGTGGGTTCGATCCCAGCCCATGCGGTCAACATGTCGATGTATCCTTGGGCAAGATACTTAACCCTGGATGGCATGGCCAACGGTGTGTGAATGTGTATGCATGTTAGTTCCTAGAGTAACATACACTGCTCTGTGTGAATGGGTGAACGACATGTAGTATGTAAAGCGCTTTGAGGGGTCTTAAAGACTGGATTAAGTACAGTCCATTTACCCATCATGAACCATGGCTGTTTTGAAAGTATGATATTATTATGGAATATTAAATGATTCCTTCCTTTATTTTTTACAAAAATGTTGTCTATAAGAACATTTACATTTAGGAGTTTGTTAATATTAAGACAATTGTAGGTTTTTCTGTATTGCATACAGTATCTTGAGTAAGGCCAAGGTTAAGATATTTTAGAAAAGCCATCAGACCCATAGTCTTTTTTATAAGCTCTTGAATTGGGGATTTTAATGATATTTTTAAGATCTTACCAATAATAAAGGAAACTGACATTTGCAGAGGAATAAGAGCCCAGATGAGTCCCTTTGTGGGGTCATAAACCGACTCTGCAACTCCAATGATAAAGGCACCTCCAACCCAAGTAGCTGCAGCAGGGAATAAACATCACAGACATGCAGAACTTCCATACATTTGGGTAATCTATTCATGAAGATCTAGTTTGAATAGTAAATTGTGTGTCTGCTCTTTCAAAACTCACCCGTCATTGTGAAGACTCCCATTGCCAAGCCTACCTTCCGGTTAGCCAGAAAAGAAACTTCCAGCTGTCCACTGTGTGTGTTTTTCTCCATCTTCTTTGATTTAAAGGATGCCCAGATACCGATTCCCAACACCAGAAGGTAGAAGAGGAACATCATTATCAGGCCTGGTATATGGACGGCCATGGTGGAGGGTTTTCTGGTGGCGACAAACTTAGGGAAAGCGCACAAGGGTTATCAAGACATGCCGAGCTGAAGACAAGGAATGAGGGGATGCATGCAGTAAATTAAACAGAGAACTGTAATGGGATATGATACATTTAAAAAGTCACAGGCAGCTATAGTCAAGGTCATCGTTGACGTCTTGTACTAAACCTCCCTTTTACAGTCAAGACCAGATAGAAAAAGCTAATTTAAGATTAAAATGTGAACCAGAACAACTCAAACCCAACTGCCAACGCCAAAAACTACAGATGATAATTGTCTTGATTTTTGGAGATAGGTTTTCCTCTTATTATGCAGATAAATAAAAAATGTTATGCTAGTACATGCACCCTTTCTGGCATACAAACGTGTCCTTGAAATTCTTCTGTGATGACTCAATGTAGTTATCTTGTCTTCATTCAAATTAGGGCGGTGGACTTTCTGACGTCTGTGAAACTCAGTTGCGACTTCCAAAATCGTCCTTCTATGTGTCAAACACACGGAACAAATGAGATAGGGTAAGTTATAAATCTGTACAACAGAGGCTTTAGACACAAAGCCAAAAAACAATGCCATGAAAAGAATGCTCATTTAATTTCTTGTTTTTTTTTTATACATTATTTCGAATTTAAAAACAGCAATGTGTTTCAAACTTTTTTACAAAAAAGATACTGTATAGGAAAAAAGTAAATGAAGAATTTATAAATTCCTACATGTCTATTCCTTCCGTACTGCGGCTCCACCCATGGGATTATTAATGATGTGTGCATAACTCTGATACACAATAGAGATGCCAATATATCGGATTTACAAATCATTTCTATTGTATTATTTTGTTATGTGAAATAAAGTAGAAAAAGTCACAGATCAAATTTGTTTTCAATGGGTGCAGGGTCACACAACTTGCATCATTCATAATAGAATGATTTTCAAGGGGAATTAGGAGGGGTACTTAAAGGTGGGGTAGGTACGTTTGAGAAACCGGCTCGAGATACACTTTTTGTTATATCCCATGGAATGCTCTTAACATCCCGATAGCAATGAATATCTTAAGTGCTTTGACAAAAAATCCATAAAAAAACGGCATCTGTGGAAGCTGTAGTACTGTGAAAAGCACGACCAATCAGCCGGCCCGGCTAAAATAACTGGATGGCCTACCTGCCTGTCAGCCTTCCATCTGTGCATAAACTTATTTC
This sequence comes from Gobionotothen gibberifrons, assembly GCA_943591055.1. Lineage (NCBI taxonomy): Eukaryota > Metazoa > Chordata > Actinopteri > Perciformes > Nototheniidae > Gobionotothen > Gobionotothen gibberifrons. The sequence goes on along the minus strand of CALSBZ010046848.1, from coordinate 501,965 downwards.
GTGCCCTCATTGGTCATGTGCGCGTTCGTGTGTGTTGGAGGAGGGGCTCTGTAAGGAAGTGGCAGAGTTTTTCCGGCTGTGTATTTTCAAATTCTAGCGCACTCGAGCATGGTTTCTCCAAAATTACCCACCCCACCTTTAATTACTGACCTTTTTTTATCAATTAAGATTTGTTTGAAAATGTTTGAACATTTCCGACTGAATTTTTTTTGGAAATTGCGCTTATTAACACATTCATATTATGATATAACTGCACATATTTAAAAAGCAAGATATAAGAGAAGCACACATTTCACGTGTGGGCCATATTCCATTATACCTTTCGAATTTGCTGTGGGCCAATAAAAAATGGACCACGGGCCGCAGTTGGCTCCCAGGCCGTAGTTTGGACACCCCTGCTGTAGCCTAATCAAGCCACTTTATTTTCAATGACAAAACTGAAACTTTGACCATGTATTACACATTTCACCTGTTGAAATCTGTTGACACAATACATTGAATTAAAGTCAGGGTTTCAGTTTTTTCAGTGTATTTGTCTTCACTAAGTCATGGATGCGAATAGAACATCAGCTTTAATTATGTATATTATATATACATTTAAAAATAAAACATTGAAATACTCAAGTAAAGTACAACTACCTCAAAAGTGTACTTAAGTACAGTACTTGAGTAAATGTACTTATTTTACCCCACTTGCTTGCCAATGGTAAAGATGGTAGAGATAGTATGCTGTGCTAGACATGTTGTGAAGGAAACCAGAGAGAACCCCGTCCTAACAGCCTCTGTGTTAAGCTCTCAGTGGTTTGAAGTTGAGGTTTTCACCTGCGTCCGTTTGTACTTTCAGATTCTTGCTTAGTTTCACTGTTCTTTGTTTGTTTCCCCCGGCAAACTATGGGAGTCGTGTTTAGGATACTGCTCATAAAAACCCAGTACTTCCTGATTTACAGCCAATTTACCACTTTAAGTTACAAATAGGTTATTGATATTAACAAATAAGCATCCACTAAAATTAGGATTACTTTTATACATTTTGTCAAGTATTACAGTGTTAAGCAACTTGCCTGAGTTTCTTCATCGTTGTAGCTGTAATAATATAACAGTGTTATTTAATGATTACATTAAGGTTATGGATGATTGATTTTATGTGTACATACAACCTGTTTACATACACTTTGTTGGCAGCATTGCATTAGGCACAGCTTCCAGATAACCAAAAATACATGTCATGCCTCTATAATTAAAAACAGATGTTGTACAATCATTATTGTACAATTATTTTGTTTAGTGTTTTTGTTACTCCCTATAATGTGCATGGCTTAATATCTTAAATCAATATGTGCTCATGTCATGCCTCATGCATAATAAAATCCCCAGAATGAGGACTGCATGTTCACGTAGTTCATTTGTGTCCTCAGGATACATTTTGTGTTTCCAGGCTGACAATGACAACACTGTTCCTGCAGGAACAACAAGTCCTTCTTTGGTTTGAAGAACATGCCAACAATGGCGCCACTGCAATAACCTCATAACAACCCAAAATAGCGTTTTTGTAGGAAACAAATGCTGAGCCAGCACCAAATCCGATATTAGTTATTGGTTTTGACTTCACAGGTTACATTTAATCAGATAATTCACTTTTAGACTGGAACATTTAAACCTTGTAACTTGCAGTAATCAGAAGACATGACAGCCCTACTTTCCTTCTTTTCACCAGGAAGTTATTCCGAATATATTCCAAATAATTTCCGATACATTTAATTTAAAGAGCAATATAGTTTGGTACTAATTACATGCAGACATGAAGGCGTTCAATTCGAAATATTCCATGAATTGCTTCTGCAAATAACAGACCTTTGATTGCACAGCAGGTCAGCTTAACAAGCTAAATATGTAACTGTATAAGAACAGAAATGAAGAATACTATAATTATAATTTCAACTTTTTTCAAGAAAACGTATACCTATTTTGAAGAAAATCCAGTAAACCACCAAAATGTTATGGACAAAAACAAATGCCAAATGCAGATTTTGTATTTTAAACCGGCCTAGTGAACTGTTAAAGTTGCTATTGGGGTCATCATTTCTTTCTCCTTTACTACAGATGAAATATTGTTGACATTGGGAAAGCCGGCTGGTAGTTGCCTGTTGATTTTACTTTGTTTTTCGGAGACACGCAACACAGCAGGAGGTTGTTCAAAATGAGATCAGGATATGACCAGGTTGTGTCAACATTTGCCTTAGGGTGATTTAAAATAATATTTTCTAAAGGAATGACATTGTGTTCTGATCATGAGTGTCTTTTTAACTTCACTTGTTATAAAAAGGAATATTTTCATGGCACCAACGACTTTGTAAAAATACAAAGTTGTATATCTCGTCTGCAGACATAAGCTCAAGTTATCAAATAAAACATCTTTTAAAAATGTTTGTCAAATAATTATTTTTATTATTTATTTCATGACAAAAATAAAGCAGATTATTTGGGAATAACTTACACTTAACAATGGTGAAAACATTAGACAGTTCATATTTGAGATCCAGCAAGTGTGTAGATGGATGGACATTTGAATGTTAAACAAAAGCATAGTGTAATGAGTTATTATGTCCAATTTACTACTTATTTTAGGAACCAGGATCTGTGGTCTTTCATATCTCTTTCCTACTGAAGGCCAGGCTCATAGAGTTACAGTGAAGCAGTTCTTTGACTTGTATAACCTGCTGCTCACAGCAACAGGTTATTTTTTGTTCTACTGTTGCTCCCTCACTGGTTTCATGTGGTTGACTGTCGTACTTTCTTCTGATGGTTGCAACGGCGAGTCCTTGGTCTGTGTTTTAGATTTTTTTTTAGAGGAGCATTTTTTCCCGATGGCCTGTATAACATCAGAAGCCGCCCAGTGGTCCCGGGTCAGCGCATCCTGCAGGGTGAAGGAGCCGTCTCTGGTCCGCCTAACTCCCCTACACACTGATGTGCTGCGCAGCTCCAGTCCTATCTCATGCACAACTTTGCGCAAATATTTCTGAGTTTCATTAATACACTGCACCTCTGTAAGAACAGGGAAAACTATTAGTTAGTATTTTAATTATTTGCATATTTACAATTGTGAAATTAGATTTGTTGTGTGTCAAATTAAATGGCATTTACCTAAAGTGAAGTTGGGGGGCTCGAAGTGAATGCAGCGTAAGCCCGTCAGAATAGGCAGCGATTTCCCATCTGGACCAAGTAAACCTCGCACAGCCATCTCATAGGCTTCCTGCGAACGCATGTCTACGTTTGAATACAATAACAAGGCCTTTTGATTGGCTCCCTGCAGCATCGCCAAGACTCTTTCCAGCTTATCCTTTGTGATGTGACCTGTTGAAAGCAACAATATTTTAGAGCCAGATATAGTCAAACGCACAATAATTGATGCAATCACCTTTTAGTTTGGCCAGTGATTAAAACATGACATCTCCTACATTCAAAAGGTGGAAATGACACAAAGGAAAGGTCACATATTATATAATGCTCGAAATATATCAACTGGTAATCATAAAATGCTTCACAGTAACATACTACAGGGCGATTGGCTTGTAATGATCTTAAACTATATCTCGGTATGTAACGAACATTTACTATTGAAACTGAAACCGTACAGGAAAAATTAAGTTATCCTACCGTATGTTGATCTTTCCACAATCCTGCCTGTGTGAGAGAAATCATCTGTTGCAGTCCCAAATTCCCCTTCCAACGTGTAATCCTGAAACACATCAGACAACATTAAACCTGTGTATATAGTATCTGTATTGCATCTGATGTAAAACCAGCAGGAATGATAAATTACCCTTGTGACTCGTGTATTGTAGAGATTATTCAGGGCCTTGTTTCCATTACCAACAGCAAGAACTGAAGTTAAAAAAAGGAAGGAATACTTTGAGAGATGTCATATATTAAATATAACATGATCTGAAACAGATTAAATCATACCCAGAACGCCAGAAGAGGATGCATCCAGGCGATGTCCTACTCCAACTTTTAGATTCGGAAATTCAGGTCCAGTCACTAACACACACAGAAGAAACGCATTTTATTTACTCAAGTCACTAATGAGCCATCAGGCCAGTCTCTATGGTTTGTTTTGAAATGAACAGGGGGGAATGGGTCAAATGTAATGAACAGGGGGGAATGGGTCAAATGTGATGACAAAAATGACATCTCCCTGTTGAGTTACAGACTTTATTCGGACCAGCATTAAGGTAGGAAAGCACATTATAATCAGAAACCCAGCTCCCTAGCAGAAGATACTTTTAACCAAGTCATGATTTATACTAAAAATCTAATTAAGATTAGTGAGTAAGTAAACTACAAAGGCTGAGTTTGTAAATATAAACAGTGTTTTTTGGGAGCACTGTCGTGACAAATATAAATTATTTGAGAGCAGACAGCATTAACCTATAATACTTGTGTGTTGATTTGAATCAACCCAGTTGACCCGGGAGGTCAAGTGGATACACGTACCCAGAGGATGCTTGGACAGTACTGGCATAGAGGCTGCAGACAGGGTGAGTCCTTTGGGTGCTTCAGCCTCACTGACTGGGAGTGCCAAGAAGCGCACCTCCGTAGGAAGTGGCTGGGACGGTGTAGCATTCAATCCTAGAGAGAGTTGAGAGACAATACAAAAAGACAACAGCTTAAAAAAGTGAAAAAAGCTCAATTGAATACCAATTTAAATCATTGGTCAATTAAGTAAAAGATGTTTCTCAAGAGTTCAGAAGTTTGTTTTGTTTGTACATGATTTAAAGACAACAACAAAAATATGTTTTTATGAGAAACTGAAAAAAATCTAGCCTTGTGGACATGCAGTTGGCCTATATAAAACATCAAGTTATCTACTTCATTGTTGTTAGACTCTAAATTCAAAAGTAACAACACACTTTCTGTAATAGGGACCAAGAAGTTACAGTTCTGCCAGATTCAAAATCATTTTGAGTTCAAAAGGAACGAGTACAGACACACAATAAATGAGAAAATGACTTTCCCATGAGAGTAAAGCTGAGAGAATTGTCTAATCATCTCTGTTGGTCTACAAGGTTAAAGACAAGGCTGAGTCACTTGTTGTTAATTGTTCATCTGTAATAAACTGTATCATTCCTAACAGCAGACATATACAATTGTTAGTGTGTTTGATGGACTACGTTTTTCAGGATGCGTTATCCTCACCTTTTAGAAGACTTGTCTCGATGCTACCACGTACTAGTTTCCAGTGGACACCAGCGGGTTTGTAAACACAAAACAAACCCTCTATTTTCCGAAACATCCGAATAGCTGGAGTTGCCATTATGTTAATAACATCAGGTCATCCCGGTCTCTAAAGATATAGAACTAGGGTAACCTTGAGGCTTTTTCACGGATAAAATGTGTTACTTTTCGGTGGATTTTGCTCCATTTGACTTTACTACATGCATTGCATGGTAACCTTAGCGCATGCGTAGATGTCTTTCAAATGTATTACTTATGTTTAGTTAGCTCTCTCTGAACACACTGCCCCCTGCGGTACTGGAGGTATAACTGGCAGAACTGTACGACAAGCTGACGACAAGCCGAGTGAAATGAAAACACCAGGATAAATAATGAACGGCTTTATATTGAATAGGAAATAGGAAATATAATTGACTATTTTTTGGGAAGGTTGATTGACTTTTTGGTTCAACGATTACCTTGCCATTAATGATAAAACTAAACAAAAAAACCTCAAGCTCAAATTTGTACTCCAACTTTTAGAGATCATGTTCATGATGACAGCGGTCAGTCTTAGAAAAAACAGGTTACAATTTAATTATTGTACTGTGTGTGTGTTCAATAATGTGTATGTGCGGCAGAGGCAGGGAGCCGACACAGCTTTGTTTTTCAAGTAAGCATATTTAGTCAAGAGGTTTACGTCAGTAACAGCTTCCTATAACTGTCACTTTGTACATGTAACTGCATGTACTTCAACATAAAAGTTGATTGATTTTGATGTTCATAGTTTTGTGCATAAAAAGTTACCTAACTCCCAGCTTGTGAGTGTGAGTTCATATATTCATTCTCATTTAATGAAGAAGACTGACAGAAGCAGTGTTATAATTTCCACATGTGCAAACAAACTCTCATGACTACATTCTTCACAGAGTAGAAGACACACACACACACACACACACACACACACACACACACACACACACAAGCAGCTGAATAACCATGATGTCCAAATGCATCTCCAACAACATGTATGTTTTAAGGTGGACTATTTATACTAAATGTCATTGATCCATTTGATATTCATCACTATATTTAACTAAAACCCCAAAATGTCAACACCAGCGTGGTATTTGGGGTAAAGTCAAGGAGTATCATTACCTGGGGACTGTCTGAAGCTGAGTTTCCTTGCAATATATTGGATTATGATGGCTAACTGATTGGACCTGCGGGGTACAGACCAGGGGGACAGTGACACTTTTGGCCCGTTCACCTGCAAAACGTTACATAAAGGTACATTTAGCAACAAGAACAGGGGTCAAAATGAGAATAATTATTAAAAAAAAATCAAATAAACTTAAAACAACTTCAGAAAGAAACAAAAAAATGTCAAACAGGGACTTAACATAACAAAATAGAGACAGAATAACACATAGGCTGAAGAACATTATAGCTAAACATTACCTTATGGCACATTTGGAATTCTGCTCCAGAACTCCACATGGAACTCTGCTAGATCTCCATACCAACTGAGGCCTCACTGCTGGTCATAGAGTGGCGAAGTCACGCCCATCTACTTCCGGTCCATGGGATCTTATTTCGGTCTCGCCTTAAATAACAGTTATTAGGTTCAACGTAATATTATTGCTTTCAACAAACCGTATACAGTTATGTGAAATGTGTATTAAAAATGTAACAGTAATGTGATTACTTATTTTTGTATGTAATCGAATACATACATTTTTTATCCTGTTTAAATAATGTGGTTAGATGTAATCAGATGCTCCACATGCATGTGTGTCAGATTCCTCTATTGAGGCCTTGTGTTGAATTGTTTATTAACATGCAAGTAAACTTTGTATCTTCTTTTATCTGAAGGAAAAACAGCTGAGGAGAGACCCTGCAGTCCATGCAGAAGGACAGACTCTCAGTTGGACACTGTGTTGGAAAGTACCAGCAGAACCAGGAGAAGAAGCAGGAGAAACGCTGGCTGAAAGCAGAGGCTCAACACGCCAAATAGGCCTACATCGCCTTCAAGAGCCATGGCCCCCAGCAATCTCTGCTCGATCAACTGTTGGACTGGTACGTCTGCTAAAACAACTGCCTAAAATCCACTTTCTAACAGATTTTTTTATTGTTATTGTTATTTACCTTGTTTCTTTGTTTTCTTTATTGTTTTTTCTTTAGTAAAAATGCATTGAACAATAAAAGTGTCTACAAAAACTGGCGTGGAGACTGAGCATGTCACTGATAACTCCAACTATCTCCTCCTTCCTGCAAAACCAAACCAAAAGTCTGATGGTATGTATCATCAGGGTTGGGAGGCTTAATTAAAAATGTAATCCGTTACAATAACGAGTTACACGTCCTTAATCTGATTATCAAAATACAAAAGTAATTTAACCTGATTACTTTCCGTTACTTTTGGATTAGGTCAATATGAAGTGCAATGCAAATAAAAACAAGAGAAAAATAAACAACAATAAGATGATTTTTACTTAAGTGTATGTAACAATGTAACCTTAGAAAAGAGAAACCAAGATATTTCATATAAAAAATGTAGTAACAGTTAGGGTTCACAAATGCTGTTAATGCTTAATACATACATCAAAAGCATAGAATGTATTTTTGTTTTAAAAAATCAGGTGTCTACCGACTGCATTCAAAAATAAATGTTTTTAAAATAAAGGAGAATTAAAGTAGCCTAAATATGAACAATGAAGACAATTATTTCAGTATGTCGACCTATAATATATCGATCTTTATTTCTAAATGTATTTGTGATCCTGTTTGTTATCTCAATTTTCTAACAATAATCTGTCACATGTAATCCGATACTTCATAGTTTGTGTCATATTCCTCTACTGTGGCCTTGTGTCACATTTTGTATTAACATGCAAGTAAACTTTGTATCTTCTTTTATCTGAAGGAAAAACAGCTGAGGTCAAAGAGACCCTGCAGTCCATGCAGAAGGACAGACTCTCAGTTGGACACGGGTTGGAAAGTACCAGTAGAATGAGAATAAGCGGGAGAAAGGCTGAAAGCAGACGCTCAACACGAAGAATACATCGCCTCCAAGAGCCATGGCCCCCAGCAATCCCTGCGCGATGAACTGTTGGACTGATCCGTCTGCTAAAAACAGCAGCTTTAAATCCAGATCTTACAGATTTCATTTTATTGTGATTTACCTTGTTTCTTTATTGTTTTTTCTTAAGTATAAAAGTTTTCATTTGAAAAGATCAAGTTGTTCTGTCCACTGAGGTAAATATGGTACTTATACTATAATACATGTATGTAGTACCTTTACATAATTTGCATAGCTTAATGATAAACAATAAAATTACACTTAAAGGAGCAGTAGGTAAGTTTGAGAAACCGCCTCGGGTGCACAAAAATTCCAAAGTACACAACCGAAAAGAATCCGCCCCTTCCTTCAGACTTCCTACAGAGCACCTCCTCCAACACACATGAACCGCACAAGATCATGATAATGAATGTAAAACAAATGTATAACACAGTTATTGTCAGTGCTTATATTTTTGAAGCTAGCATGTTTGTTTTGTGAAAAT
>CALSBZ010046848.1:477518-492785 GCA_943591055.1 Gobionotothen gibberifrons | reverse complement strand
AAAAAATAAAAACACCGCAGAAGAAGACGGGCTGCTGACCGTAGCTCAGTGTTGACAACAGTGGCGAAGGGTTGACTACGGTACGTTTAAACTGTCACAACTTGTGTACTGTGTGTTTGCTGGAGTATCTTTCTTACATAGCTTCGTGTATTAACTTAAGCCTGAAAATAAATGAGTATGATACTATATCAACGAGTGTAGTGTTAGCTAACAGCCTGCAAGTACATCATTATTGCGCAGCTAGGTAGCGTTACGGTAGTTTCAACGTTACATAGCATAGGTCATGACAGTTTTAGATTAGCTATTTATTAGCGACATCCCCTTTTAATTGGTCCTTTAATTCTTATTCTTTGTTTAAATTGTTTTATTTATTTTATAGGTTTTGATTTATATTTATTTATTTTATAGTTTGATTAGCGACATCCCCTTATTGTTCTTATTATTTATATTTGTATAATTCATTATATATATTGACAAGCTGTAACGTTACTTTTTCTGAAGGTCTAAAATTGAGAATATTAACAGGGAATAGCTTTCCTTATAATAACTGTATTTATAGTATACCTTCTGTTAACATTAAACCATTTTTCATTATTTATTCGTTTTGAAATTTCGCACACCTTTTGGACGGATCTGAGATCTGAGTCTTACTCTTTGGATCTTAAAATGCCTTTTTTTACCACTCGTTTAATCTTTAATGTGTTACTATCATGGTCAAGATGATGGCGCTCTTGAATATCTAATTCATTTAATTGTTCTATATGCCAAAATATTTTATTCACAAGCACTAATTTGTATCACTATATTAGGTTTTTCTGAATTTTCTTCTCAATAGTTCGGAAAAACTCTTCTTCTCTCAAACCTGATACTTGTTTTTAACAAATGTACTCCTGTTTTTCTATTTAAATATAATATGAAAATATAATGTATTTCAATATTCTAATCCTATAACTTTAATAAGTGTATGAGGTATATGTGAGCAGGTATTGATTAACAACGTTTTTTGTATATTGTATTTTGACAGTGACGAAAGCTTTAGTAGTTACTGTGATCACAAAGCTTCATTGTCAGCAGGGATTGAAAATGATCTTTCAGAGATAATCTTTAACATTGACAAGTACATTTCAGTCGATGAATTTACCCCCAAACTACTCTTAATGACATTTATACTACAAAATACCAGTAACAATACAGCAAAACATTTCCATGTCAACCAAAACACATTTCTGTCTGGACATTTGAACATGTGACAGTAGGAAAAACACGGGTGTAAATACTTAAATAGTGGTGGCTGATTTCTGTTTATCAGCAGTTTCAGGGTGCTTGCTGATTTCTGTTTATCAGCAGTTTCAGGGTGCTTGCTGAGTTCTGTTTATCAGCAGTTTCAGGGTGCTTGTAAATGCTGGTTTACTGTCATAATAAACACAAATGTGCTTTACTGGTTTTCTTACATGTCAAAAATGTCTGCTGTGAAAAAGGTCTACCCAGACTATTTTGAGTTAGTCTACCTGAAAATATATATCCCTTTAAGGTGTGGCAATGTCCAAGTCTGATGACCTTATAATTACTAACACACCTATTAACCTAGGCAATGGTCCAATCAGAGTAATTGAAAACACCTTTGTGGGTGCTTTAATGTTAATGATAGTAACACTCATGCTTATCCCACTATGACAAATCAAAATGTCAGCTATAAAAATACCTACTCGAGACCTCTTTTGCCTTATATTGGCATATTTGACCTTAGATATAGAAGGATTTGATTATTACCACTTCAATTTAAAACATTTCAAAAGGGTAATTACAGTATTGTAAAGTGGGTCATAACTACTTTTGTTGGAAATTATATTTTTCAAGAAATGATTGCAATCAATTATATGTTTATGATTTTAAGAACATTGTTCAACAAATGTTATATAACAGCTTAATAATGCAAGTACACCCTTCACAGTCCAACATTGCAATAAGAATGTGAAAATGATACTCAATACATTAAATAAAACAAAACCAAAAAACATCAAATAAAATGTACCCTCGACTCAGTTAAATGATGCAATGTCTGCACAATGCCCAAGTGTTATTATGGTACGGCAAACCTTGCTGCTTATTTTGGCAACATGTTGGGTCAAATTATGTCTATATGCCTATGTAACCACAATGGTCAATATTGAGGTCAGACAGAAAGTTTGAGGTCATGTCCATATATTCTACAATAAATCAATAATGTGATTGACATGACAGGCCTTTGTCTAGTGCGTATAGAGATTACTGAATGATTTCTCGTGTGTAGCTTAGACATGAATCTGTCCTGTGTCTGTGGTGTTTCCTCTGTAGGTGTGATGCGAGCTCCCCTGCGCTGGGTGCTATGGGATGTGAAAGACACCCTGCTGAAGGTGCGTGCGTCTGTCGGAGAGCAGTACTGCAAGGAGGCTAAACGAGTGGGCCTGAACCTCAATCCTGTGGAGGTCGAAGCTGCATTCCTTAAGGCATATCGACATCATTCTAGCAGAAGCCCAAATTATGGCATCAGTCAGGGCCTGGATGGACGGTCCTGGTGGATCAGGGTGGTGCGGGACACTTTCTCCCAGTGCAGGGTGCAGGACCCGGCCCTGCTCAATGCAATGGCTCACAACCTTTATTATAGCTTCTGTGATGCAGAGAATTGGGAGGTGAAGGACTGATCACACACCTTGCATACACACAGAATTAATAATCATTTAAAATGTTAAATGTACACAAACTCCTTCTCCAATGCATCAGAAATATGGCTGCAGCTAAAGAATATACAATTGTTATTTATCTTCCATTTTATTTCTCAATTGTTTCATCTGTAACATGTGAGTAAATAGTGGAAATGCCCATCCCAGTATCGCAAGGTGCAAATTGATGTCTTTAATTTCTTGTCTTTTTCAGTCCAAAAAGATATTTACTCTAATATGATATACAACGAAGAAATACAAGGAATGTCCATATTTTAGATATCTGAAAACATATTTTTCTACCATTTTAATTACAATTTAGATTGATATGTTATTGCATCCAAATAGTTGAATGTTTTTTTAGTTGTCTGACAGATGCAGCTGTAACTGGAAATACAGCTTCTTATTAGTTTGAAAACATAGATTAGGCAAAACTAAATGTGTAAAGGTTTTTGTATGCATTCACAGTCATCATCAAAAGCCTTTTAGGATCAGTTTCTAGCTTGTTGCTTTGTAAAGCTACTACTGTTTGCTTTTTATATTAATGTTAACAGCAGTGACTTAAGTACCACATAACATTTTAACTTACAGGTGTATCTTGTCGCTCTGCTTTAGGTATTTCCAGACTCAAAGAAGACCCTGGAGAGTTGCTCTTCTCTAGGACTGGAGCTTGGCGTGGTATCAAACTTTGACAACCGCCTAAAAGAGATTTTACGTGTTTGTGGCCTGCTGTCTCACTTCAGCTTTTTAATAACTTCAGAGAAAGCAGGAATAGCAAAGCCAAGTCCAGCCATCTTTGAACAGGCGCTGCAGAAATGTGGAGTACCAGCTGCTAGCGTAGCTCATATTGGGGACCACTACGTGAACGATTATCTGGCCTCTCGCTCTGTGGGCCTCCACGGGTTCCTGTTAGACAGAGACAACAAGCATAAACACCCTGACCTTCCTGCAGAGCATCGGCTCAGCTCCCTGGAGGAGCTGCCGCCACAGCTCCAGCAACAAATTAACTAATGCCAAAAGATCGCAGGGTCAAGTGAAAAGCTACTGAGACTAAATGGGGTTCAGTTAGGGAACTAATTTTTGAGATGTAGCCATGGTGACCTGAGTGGAATCAACCACTTTAGAGTTCAAATGAAATGCGCCTGAAAGAAATTGAAGGGGGGGCGGGGGGCACGAGTTGTCAGTAAATAAAAACTATTTATTGTGTTTTATCATGTACTTTTTCTTTAAATAAACTGGAAGGAATTAATATATAAATATAAACAAATTGTCTGAGTTCTACTTTTTTCATCTGACATCTCACATATTGACAACAGCGCAATGCAAGGATTAGTCAACAAAAAAGTTGGGGTCTTACAGATGGGGGCAACTTAAATAAAAAACAAGCATGTATTGTTATGTAGGGTGTTGGCCAACCATCCCTGGAGAACACATTTTTCTTGAAAGATATTACCTCATAATTGGAAAAAAACCCATCAAAATCTACCCCTGGTCCACTGAACTTTGGTTATCCTGAAAAGAGACCACTCCCATCCTGACAGACAGGTTTCAACATTATTTTCAATAGTGATTAAGATGATTGCGTTAATGTTTGTTGGTAGTGACACCTGCTGCTTCAGCATTTCTAAGTACAAACTTCCCTCTTTGCGTTTCCCTGGAACAGTGTTGAATTGCTGAGTTTTTTTGTGGAAAATAAACTCTTGCAGTATCAACAATGAATTGGTGGAACAATCTATTTTGTGGCAGACTTTATTTGATTATTATTGGAATACACTGGAATCCGACAAAAACCAATGTGTCCTCCTTTTCTAGTGTAGTATTACAATGCTGTATTGATTCACTGGGTCACATGACATGAGCTATTGAAAGAAAATCGAGACTTTTCAATAAAAAAAAGCTGCCTTTACTTGAATAAAATGGGACTAGATGGTCCAAAAAGCTTAGGGTAAACCTGTCCATTTAAACAAAAAATAATGGAGACAGAATGTATGTCAAACTCTCTAAAACATATGTAAACTTCAATCATCAACTAACAAACATGAATATAAATATCAAGACATCACATTAAGCTGTCCGGTGTACAATCATTTGTTCATGTGTTTAAGTTAACTGACCCTTTAACTGAAGCTCTGAGCTTTCATCATTTCTAATGATTTGTTTTCAGTGCTTATCAGCAAAAGAGTCCAGTTGCTTAACCCTAATGCCACTGTAAATACTCTTATTTCAAACCATCTGGTCAGAGGCAGATATGTTGGGCTGAGGATCAAAAGGGCAGTAAGAGGGAAAAGACCCACATGGCATTGCATTCAAAGCAGAGCTTCAGCCTCTTATGGGAAATTAGGATTGACATGTTTCCAAATCAGATTTAAAGAGTTAAAGGGAATGTCCCAAGTTGACACCACTTGTATTACAAAATTAAAATCTACGAAATGTTATTTTACATTGTCTTTGCCCTTTTTTTCCATTACATTTAATGTGTTTCCACTTGCGCTTCTCCCTATGTTAAAGTGTATTGTTTATCTGTAGGAAAGCACCGACAAGAGCTCCTTAATTCAAAGCTGGTTTAGTGGCTCAGCCAGACGGCTCTGAAGGGCTCCACTGAAATCCAATTGCAGACATAATGGGATTGTAAAACAAAACGAAGCTCTTCATACGGCGAGCGAAAGGAAAGAGCCGAGGAGATGCAGCACGTTAAGAGGAAAGATGGCAGCCCAATGACATACAATGGAAATAAAAAAAACAGGATGTATGCGACGCATTCTTGCACATCGAATAAAGGCTTTCACATGAATGGGTGTAGATTCTGTCAACTCAAAAAGACAAATAAATAAACTGAATGGAAATACAGAAGAGGGCTGAAACGTTTCCCTCAGCTATAAATGCACTCAAGGGTTCAGCCCTTTGTTGAATTTGGCCCGGGGTTCAGGCTAACATGTTGCCATTTCTATGTCTTGAAATATTCATTGGAAGAGAAAAATAGAGGAGCAGAGGGACAGAAAATCGGGGTATTTACAGAGAAAGAGAAAAAAAAATGAAAGAGCTTCAGAAATGAAAAGAAGGTCACGCGATGAATCAGACTAGAGAGATGGAGCTGCAGGTAATGATCACATAAATAAGAAATATGCACACATTCACATTTGCATTTTTAATTCTTAATAGGAAAACGACAGCAGATAATAAAGGCTTTCCAACTGTGAAAACATAAATCTCACAAAATTAATATTGGATTAGAAGATCAACTTTTTCCATGACTTTATACCGACACCATACATTTACACATCTACTCATAATAACAAACTTTAACATATTCTGAATTGAAATGTCACCGCGTACTGTAAACAAAGTGTCCTCCCCTCGATTTGGCATATAAATACCACATCGCATTCATTTTGTTGTTACTTTTATAACACAAAACGCATACAAACTTTACATTGTTAGCAACAATATTGTGTATTGTTCCAGTTTTTTTAAGAAGATCTTAAATATCTTGTTTTAAATTAACCCTCAGAGGCGCTTTCTCTTTAAAAGTATTTAAATTCAAAGCAGATGCAATGCTATAAAACACCACTTTTAAAATAAAAAGTGTTTAGTGTACAAGCAGTGATTTAAGAGCATGCATGAAGGTTTATGTGTACAAACTGAGGGCCTGTCCCTTTAGTGCTCATTCAGGCAAAGTGTATTTGGCATCTCTCTATATGTTGACACTTTTTCAAGCGACTACATTGTACAGTAAGTGCAGTTTTTTATGAACATTAAGCAAGCATGCGGAAAAGTGCAACAATGCAATAGGAATGTGGTGCAGTTATAGCTTGCAAATTAAAAACACCTCTGATGCATGAACACCTTCAAGTACAGCTCAGGATTAAAAAAGAAAACTAATATTTCAGCTTCAGTAGACAAACCGGAGTCATCAAATCATTTTGTATGTCCTGTGTGTATTATTACTGATTGAAGTCCAGGGCTTTAAATCCATTAGCAGTCTTTCCTTATTACCATTCCTGTCATGTGAAGTGAGTTCCTTCTTTAAAAATGGACACTAAAAAAACTTTTTTTGAAGCATCAGTTTTCCAACACCACCATTTCTTTTGTATGTCCTATGTGCTTGTAGAGTTCTGATGAAAAGTGCTCAAAGTTATTAAAAGACAGAAATGGGAATCAGAGTCTTCTGATTGAAATGGATTATTGTTCTCCCACAGCCCAGACATATCACTTTTCCAAATGGACTTCCACACAGGATGCTTATTGGCCTCGTAGATCATTCCCGGGTCCTCTAGGCCACAAACCGACATCAGGACACATGGGACCCTCCCCATGTAGGCAGCCACTTCATCCTCAGAGCTTCAAACAGACTGTTGCAGTTCTGTGTGTACGTCTACAGGTTTGAAGAGAGAAGTAAACACGTCCTACCATGCTGTAGGTCAAAGGGCCCAGTCAGTGGGAAAAATGGCCCTGAACATTTATCCTCCCACATCCAGCTGGCCTTGCTCAGCCACATGGACGATAATGCTGCTTTGCCTCTGGACGAGTCTTTGGATGCAATCCTGAGGATTGGTGGGCCGGACGGGTGCAGAGAGCTCTCCATCCAGCAAGATGTCTTCTCAAACCACTGATAGAGAAATAGTAAACAGTTTAGATGTTTCTTTCCTTGTGAGGATCACTATCTCTTGCGATAAAACTGACGGTATTTTAACTACTTTCATCAAATCTCATTTGTGTATCCAAGTCTTTTTTAAACCTTTCTTAGCCAATAAAAAAAAATGTAATCACAGAAGGAAATTTAATTTCATAACGGTTGCTTTTAGAATAAATCAAATAAAAATGATAAAACACAAAAGTAAAAATTCTTTGAAATTTGTATGAAGAAAAATACATTGTTCATTTAGCTTTTCTCATGGAATTTGCAGACAACCATATAAAATGTGACTGAAAGCCAGTCACTTGTACCTTATTGTTTATAAGATAGGATAATATAAGATAAGATAAACATGACATAAGTAATGTACCGCTCTCAGAAGGATGGCAAGATGCTCCATGCTTCTCTGTCATGTGGTGATGTGCACGGCTCTGCCTGCGATAGTCCTGCCTCCACCAGCAGCTGCACAGGAGAAAACTCAAGTTACCAAAATCCTGAAACTCCTCAAAGTTCCTAATTTCTTCCCTGATAAGAAACATCTTTTGGCTTACATGATAGTTATCCAACACACTGTACATCTTATCCTTTATAATGCAGTGAACAGATACTGTAATATGTAAGATATGCCAAATTGTACTTACTGTAAAAGTGTACACATCACCATGATCAGCACACACCCAATCACACACAACACCAGCACTGTGGCAACGGTCTGCTGTCTGTGATTGGTTGCTACGACAGCCAGCAGGTCTGCATGCTCACACCTCATCCCAACAAAGCCTTCGTGACACCTGCAACAAGGACGGAAAACCAATTTGGATATGCAAAGAGTTAGATTTAAAAACAGCAGTTTAGGGGTTTCATTGACATTTGAGGACTATTGTCTGATTGGGGGAGTCCCAACTCTTGTAAAAATCCCATGTTGTTCTATTCTTTTGCAATTATCATATACACCCATGTTGATTTCATGTACCTGTGAATTAAAATAACTGTCATTACTGTAACTTTACACTACAGTTTAATAGATTTGTGTCAGATCAGTCTTGTGAGCAGATAGAGTCAGCAGAACAATGTTTGCATTGTATATTTAACTTTCCATAGACACCCATTTTGTAATACTGCAAGGTTATTCTGGAATAGTTAGTGACATAACAGACAGTTACTTGAAAGTAAAAACATTCAGGATTATCACTTTAAGACAGTAACAACTTACACACATGCAGGTGTTTCCTCTAATATCAGGAAGCGACATGTTCCGTGGAAGCAGAAATGGCGATGTGAGTCTGGACAGTCATCGAAATGAGACCAGACAGCGGCTGCCACAAACTCTGTGGGACAAGAGTTGACATTTTCAGAGAGATGTACAAAGGTTTATTAAAGGTCACCTATTATGCAAAATACACTTTTTCCTTTCTTTCATACATAAACATGTGTCCCCTCTGTGTAAAGAGATTCTGAAAGTTTCAGGAAAAAGTATTCACTCTCTTTTTGTCCTGATCTATATTATGAAAACCTGTCTGAATATGAGCTGATCAGATTTTGGCCACTTTATGATGTCATAACGATTGTTTGGCTTGTGTAACCATTAGTCAATAACCAACCAAGGTAACAGCCTTGTGACCTGAATCTCCTCCTAGAGCACCATCGAGTTCTTTTTAACCAAATCTCTCTCAGAGGGGCGTGGGGAGGGGCTCCTTATTTTCATCTAAAGTAACATACAGAGAATCAGCACTTTTGAAACAGGGCTGAAACAGAGGGGATTATGGGATGCTACAATGATCTGTTTGGTATTTCGAGCCAAACACGTCAGAGACATGTTTTGTATATATCCGAGACATGTAATATATTGATGAAAAAGAGTATAATATAGGAGACCTTTAAAAGAACAGGAATCACTGCCTTTCCTCCATGAAACCACTTACTCACATTCATCTAGGTTACAGTAAAGTCGTTAGCTACAAGAAACACTTTGAGAACCATGAATCAAGTCATTTATTGCATGAACTCTTTCCTTAATTACAATATCAAATATACGCCAAGTACATAACATGACACAGGTGAATATCATATGTCTCAAAATAACCTAAGCCTGCAGCATGTACAGCATGTACTAAATCCTAAAGCTGACACCCACGCCACCAGCGGCAGACTGAAGCCTTTTGTTACGAGTTGCGTGTGGATTCGCTGTGGCTTACATCTCACACTGTACCTGGGAGGGACAATTAGAGTCAAGAAAAGTCCTGGTGAGTGAGACGCTGCAAACAAAAAGCTCCATCCATCAACCAACATTGAGACTCCGCAGAGAGCACATTGCTGCAGGCACTTTCCTCTATGTAAAAATTAAAGCCTTTAAAATAGATGTATTTTCTCTAGGTTTTGCAACTATCTCAGCTTTCACTTTGACAAAACAACAGTGCAAAATATCACATTAAATGCACACCCAATCAAAATCAGGACATTACTTCCACGTTAACTGTACAGTCAGACAAATTCCTACGTAACCGAGTCCAACACAAGTCAGTGTTTCCCCCAGCAACAGAAACAGATGCACAGTGTTGCATTCAGGGGTGGGAAGGAGGATGAGCATGCAGACAGATAGCTGCATTACAGCCTTCGTCACACACTCCATTCCAACGGTAAATGGGCTTTTGGACTGCAGCCTACATGTATTGTCTCCTTCATTCAGACTCTGTGAAAGCCCTCTGTTGTCCCTGAGGCATCTGCCTAACAAACCCTCTCCCTTCACATGTGATTTTGGCAGTCGAACGAGAGGAAATGTGTGACTTTAACTAGCCTTTAGGGTGTGTATTTAAAATCATAATGCAATACAGTACAGGCAGCTTTTGTGAAAATGCTAAATGTAAAGCTCATACTGTATATTCTGCCCATTATC
The DNA here is from genome assembly GCA_943591055.1 of Gobionotothen gibberifrons. Lineage (NCBI taxonomy): Eukaryota > Metazoa > Chordata > Actinopteri > Perciformes > Nototheniidae > Gobionotothen > Gobionotothen gibberifrons. The sequence continues at coordinate 482,560 of CALSBZ010046848.1, read as the reverse complement.
TTAAATTTACCACAATTGCTGCCCTAACTCACGCTAAGAGGATCAATTATCAGCAAGCACCACTCAGTCTGCATGTGTTGATACACTGCAGCTCAATGGGAAGCTTTACAGTGTTGACAACCCCTGCTGTGATGCAAAGCTGATGTGAGAGTGGCTGCAATGAGGATGTGATGTATCTGAAGTACAGTGATTTTTTTTTACTGGAGACAGCTTGACGATAAGCCAAACCTTCCCCTGCATCTTGACTTACTTTTAACTGGATGGACGGTAGTTGTTGTAGCACGTGTGATAGTTGTAGTTGTGTTTCTGCTGTTGGTTGTTGCAGAGCTGCTTGTTGTGTCGTTTGGAGCAGCAGTGGAATTTGTATGGATGGTAATGCTGGCTTCTATGTTTATCGAATCAATCAGTCCTACTTCGAATGTAAAGAGGGAATCTGCAGAGGAAAATAGGCTGTTAACATGTCATTTGGTCACAATGTGAGAAAATATACAAATGAAAACAAATAACTGCAGGAATATGACACCCAATTAAGAATACCGCAGTGATAGCTGAACAAGGTCTTGAGAGCATTTAGAAATATGAAATACAGTATTTTTGAGGAGCTGGCTTAACATGAGCTTGAACCTTCACCTATTACATTTTGAATTATTTCATTTGTAAGACACAAGTACAGAGAAACATTGACAGTTGTACCTGCTAAAGGTACGACACCTGTCCCTTAATGGGCATTGAAAGTTCAAGATATTAAAATTGCATGTTATAGTTTAAAAACATACAAGAGCAACCATCCATGATGATAGAATATCATATAGGAAACATTCAAACAGACATAAATATAAAACAGAATGCAAAACGTTTTTCAAATGAATTACTACCATAATGGATTGCTTTCTGGCAAGACGTGACTGTGCTGGGACTTACTTTCAACTTGAGGCGTGTTAGTTGTTGTAGCAGGGGCGATAGAAGTGAGAGTTGTTGTTGCAGAGCTGCTTGTTGAGGTGTTAGGAGCAGCAGTGGAGTTTGTATCGATAGAAATGCTGGCTTCAATTATTGTGGAATTGCTCGGTCCTGCTCCAAATGTAAAGAAGGAACCTGCAGAGAGGGAAATAACCATCTGTTATGTATAGAACTAACAGCAAAAAAGCAAAAGAAATGCCAAAAAGAAGCTCACTGTAAACTCACCATTGAGTATCACAGAAGTAAAAGTAAAAGTACCTATAGGAATATAAAACATATATATATTACTTTATTTACTTCAAACATAAGTAAAACCAGGTGTCACATATCCTGATATATGGGTTAGTCCCAGTGGTCTGCCCTGTTTGTGTCTTCATTGTAATATCGATGCTTCATTGAGTAACTTGTACCCAATAATAGTAACAGGGTCAAGCATCCACTAAAAGGATGAGACAAAAGCTCTATAAATATATACGGGAGTCCTCTGAAGACACGCCAACAGTACTACAGGCTGAAACCAGCTGATGATCACAGAAATTGTGGTTTGTTGTAAAAAGGAGATATTATAAGAAATGTAATAATGTTAAAAAAAAAAGTCAAGCCATACAAATATATAAGAAAGAAATTCATCAAAAATACATATTTGGTATTATACTCACTAGGCATACTATGAAGAATTCAGTTTTTTCTGGCTTTATTTTAACCAACAAACAAAAGAAGAATCAGGGACACCATAAAGGATAAACAAAATACCATCAAGCACATCAAAACAAACAACAAAATGCATATGGAGTATATAAAAAACTTTTGATAGTAATATTGTAGGCTACTGGTTGTCATTGCAAGTCAGTCAAGTGAATTCATATCAAATAATACAATTCAACAGGGGGCAATAATGGCGAACTGTTATAATTAACCAAAGCATTTATACAGATGTTTCAGAATGAGACCCACACAAATTATATATTTTTTGCAAAACTCACCGCTTATGAGGAAAATTGTATCCCAGAAAATCCGAGTCATCGTGACGGTTTGTGGTCTAAACTAAAGTAAACTGACGTGCAGGATCGCTTAAATGCGAGCGTGTGCTAAGAAACCACATTACTCATGAGTGTTGCAGCAGCGCGGAACATAATGTAATCTCGTTGTCACTGCGCGGATGTGTCGACAAATGTCAATTACACACATCTGAACCACGGTCGTAGAAAAGTAACTGAGTTTTTTCTTGTTAATTCAGCCAAAAGCAAGAGAGTCTCCAGCAGGATGTCCGAGCGTTTAACTTCTCTGTGTTCAATTGAGGAAACTAGTGTAATCCTGTCAGAGGCTGGCCAATTAGAGGCAGCGAGGGAGGGGTGTCCTCTCAATTTGACCTCAATATTACACTTGTATTTATTAAGTGCATTTAAGCATATCTGATTATTTAAATCATTATATTTAAGGGATATTTTATATAATCAAAGTATTTATCTTAGAGTTATTCTTGGTATTTTTAAATCCATTTGCAGCATTTGACATAGTGCGTTTTTTTGCTATAAATATATATTTCAAATACAAAAAGCTTGCAGATATAGATGTCTCATTAATCAATATATATATATATATATATATATATATATATTACAATTGTAACTAATACTTTTATTTATTTTCTTCATTTCTTCTGTCTGTTCATTCACCAAATGTCCATGAAACTTGGTCTGATATTCACAATTTGTAGTATGCGTTGGGGATTCTCTTACCTTTTGTAAACGTAATAGTGCCACTAAGTCTCATGGTTCATGAAAGTCGATAGATTTTCCAGGAAAGTGCAGCAGGGAATTATTTATATTGCCAAACTGTGCACAGCGTGTCTTCTGGCTTTCAATAATAGAGGTAGATCCCTCTACTCACCATTGTTCTCAAAATCCAACAGAGTGTATAGTCTTCTTTACCTTTTTTATCTGTGGCCTTGAAGCTAAAACATCCTCTTTACTCTCTACTCCTCCTAGTTTGTATCACTTAGCTGGCAGTTATGTGATGCAGCAACATCTCCCTTGGTGAATCGAGATGGTTTTAAAGTTTAAAATTATAATAAAATTGATGAGGACACTTACTTTAATTTTTTTAATTGTAATCAAGCAATTGCCAATGCAGTTTGGTGTGTTGTTTTATAGATTACATTTCTGTTGTTGAGATGCACAACCTGAAAACAAAGTTCACAAGAGTGAACATTTTAAACTAGCTCCATCTGCTGGACATTACCAAGCACAGGTTTCCTTAAATCTTTTTTTTTTGTTTAAAGATCTATCTTACACAATATTTTGTCCAGAACAATAGTTAGGAGATTATTACACCAATTCAGTTAATGTATAAACCCTCACAGAGGTGCACGTGAGAATATCCACCATCATTGAATAAGTTAAAATATGTTTGCCACTTAAGTACATATTAATAAAGGCAAGTCCTGCATCACTATCTAATGTTGTTAGTAACTTTTTAACTGTGCCTATTCCTTAAAGAAATATAAAAACCTTGTGACTCTTAATTATGTATAGTGCAATAAGTGTATTCTTTATTGATATTTTTATTATAAAAAGGTAAAACTTGTGCTAAATTGTAAAACGTAGTATTTTAAATTGAATAGTTGTGAAATCAATTGTTTTTGTATTAAAGTCTGAAATTGCATAACAGTTTTTTTCATGAAATATACACCAATGTTAATTGAGGGGTGAAATAATGCATTAAAACCTGCCTGTAACGCGTAATGTGTGCTAGCGATTTATGTATTTACATACTTTATGCATCGATATATTTATGAAATGAAACCCCACGTGTCAGCATGCACCTCCCTGCTCCTGGATAGTGACAAGAACTGAGTAACATCACCTGAAGACGTCAGTGAGATTCATTATTGTCAATCTGTTCCCACCGAAGTCAATCAATGTGGGATCCTGTGGAGATTATAAAGAAGATGGTCACCTAATATGCGTCAACTGGTTGATTTCGGCAGCCAATCATCAGAGTTCGCCATTCGCACGCTCTAAGCAAGTGCACGAGCTTGTGTTGAACTGTATCCGAGGTGGGCTGAGCTGCGTGGTTTTGTATTTGACTTTGACTCTGACATCAAGTTACTTTAAAAAAAAAACGTTTTCACTTCGTCAAACATGTCGCCAGCTGGTGCACAGAAGGTAAATAAGCACATTATATATTTCCGATGCAGATTTTTAATTAGAGTTCATTCCCCTTCTTCTATTGTTGACTGGGAGGTCTTTATGTTGGACTTTCATGCAGAAAAAACGGAATAACTTGGCGGTTGAGTACATTTTACCAGTTGGTGTGCTATGTGAAACATCAGCCTCAGTGGTGGAAATTAACTATATTTTCTCAAGTCCTGTAATTTTGATTACATACTTGTACTTTACAAGTATTTTCATTGTATGCTACTTCATACTGCTACTCCACTACATCTCGAAGGCAAATGTTGTACTTTGTACTCCACTACATCCATCTGACAGCTTCAGTTACATTGGTGGTTTAGGTTTAGTAAGAGTACCAGCTAATAACGTACTATAGGCTAAACTACCCAGCCAGCAGTATACAGTACAGTAGTTGAAATGCTTAACTAAATTGATGGACACATGTATCACTAATCCAATACTATTATGTTACTGACTACTTTTACACATCAGTACTACTACTTTTACTTAGTAAAAGATTAGGGTAGCTTAATTCGTGCACCTCTGGTGACCCTGCAAAATAACAACAAAATGTGACTACATTTATAAAATAAAAAACATTCTGTCTTTTTGTATTATCGTTTACATAATTTGTATCTTTGTATATGTCCCTTTGTGAGCTACGTTATAAGTATTAGCTAGGTATTATTACATGTGTGTAATCTAATATATTTATCTGTTTGTATGAACAGGGCAGTTCTCTGACATTGGTGCTAATGGTTGCTTCTGCAGCCAGTGGAGGAACTCTTCAATATGGCTACAACCTCGCTATAATGAATACTCCAGCAGTTGTAAGTTATTTAGTGTAACTGCAAAATTGCATTGTGTGTGTGTGTGTGTGTGTGTGTGTGTGTGTGTGTGTGTGTGTGG
>CALSBZ010046848.1:368874-477418 GCA_943591055.1 Gobionotothen gibberifrons | reverse complement strand
TGTGTGTGTGTGTGTGTGTGTGTGTGTGTGTGTGTGTGTGTGTCTGATTTAGCCATGTATAGGTATATTAATATTGACTTCTATGCAAAGCTAATGAGGTGCTGGAGGGTTTAGAAAGTGTTAATAAATCTCCCAGTGTTTACATTAACACTGTGGTAAATGTATACTTACTTATGTCTGTGTTGTGAGCTCTCCCTGTAGATCTATGCAGATAAGTAACAAACATTGGGCTTATTGTGTCTTTGATAAGTCGTTCTCACATCAACATTTATTGTTGGGTAGAAACTTATTCTGGAAGTAGGATCTTGTTTAAGATACATTTGAGCGATAAACTTTGGACAGACAGATAAACTGAGGTAATAAGTGTCAGCAATAACCGCTGCTTTGCTAACTTGCCTTGGTTTTGCGAACTGAAAAATAAGTGTATGGCTGATTGTGATGTTATTTCTCCAAGTTTATTCAAACCTTTGTCAATGAGACATTCCTGGAGCGCTGGGACATGCAGCTGGAGGACTACCAGCTGACTCTGGTCTGGACAATCATTGTCTCCATCTTCTCATTGGGGGGCTTTGCAGGGGCCCTCATCGCAGGACCTTTGACCATACGCTTCGGGAGGTAAAATAAGATGACGCATCAAGCTGCTGTATTTTATTGTCTGGCTGTATCAATGAATAGAGAGATAATTGACTTACGTTCCTCTATCACCTGTGTGCATACATATGAACTTTAACTTTTAAAAAGGCTAAATCATTTCCTACATTAGATGCACTCTGTAGTTTTTAGCAAATGCTTTTCAAACAGGAGTAGGGCACTATTTTGGAATGCGGATGAAGACACATTTGATGCTCTCATGAGATCTTATAGCAGAAGGATTGACCCTACATAAACTACATGGCCCATGGTCATTGTAATGAATAAACAAAACAGGCAAAACAGTTTTTCTACAATAAAGGAACTGGCACATGGGAATCATCTGAGGCGTTCACTGCACAGAAAATATTAAAAGGACATGGTCATTGGTGGTTTTAGAATTATTTTAATGATTTCCATAATACAACTCTACTTATCCCTGTGACCAAACAGAAAGTTCACGAGTGTGTGTTTCTAAGACTGAAATTGGTTGACCACCAACAGTGGTGGTCTATTAATTTTGTCCTTGTTTCCCTTCCCAAGGAAGAAATGTCTGTTGCTGAACAACATTTTCCTCATGACTGGAGCACTCCTAGCTGTGACAAGCAGAGCTGCCAAGTCTTTTGAGATGATCATTATCGCACGTGTCTTGGTAGGAATAAATGCTGGTATGTCATTTGTGTGTGTCAGTGCCAGTAAATGTGTATATGTTTTCATTAAATTAACTCTAAATAACTTTAGATCAACTAAAAAAGCCCCTGTGTGTTTTGCAGGGATCAGCATGAATGTGCAACCCATGTATTTTGGAGAAAGTGCACCAAAGCACTTAAGAGGGGCTGTCTCTTTGTCATCAGCTGTTTTCACAGCATTTGGTGTCGTATTAGGACAGGTGGTTGGAATCAGGTATGCACATTGTCCAATTTCTTCTCAAAACAGGCTCTTCCTTTATTCAAAACAGTAACACTCTGGATTATTTATTTACAGAGAGATTCTGGGCAGCGAGCCATATTGGCAGTATCTTCTTGCCAGTAATGCCATTCCTGGCGTCATCCAGCTCCTTACCCTACCCTGGTTCCCTGAGAGTCCCAGATACCTACTCATCGACAGGGGGGACAAAGAGGCTTGTATTAACGGTGGGTACGGTGCTATGTCATTTGGGATAGCTTTCTAAGAAAAGGCTCCCTGAACAACATAGTTGAATAGTATTTGTGAAACCCAAGAGACAGTAGCTTAGCACATCCCAAACTGAAACTGCACTAGTACCTTCAGTTAAAGGTCCCCTATCATGCAAAATGCACTTGTTGATGTCTTTTACACATAAATATATGTCCTTGGTGTGTCAGGAGACTCACAAAGTGTCCGAAAATACAATCCTCTCTCTTTTCCTCCTTAACCACATCTCTAAAAATGGGGGTGCAACGGAGCTGATCCAGATTTCCTGCCGATATGACGTAATATCGGAAATGTGAGCTGGCTTTACGCCCACGGCCCTATCAGAATCGTTGCTGTATCAGAAACAATGTGCAACGTGTTTTGGAAGTTATATGGTCTGTGTTTACATTAGCAAGCATCGCTAACACTCAGAGCTAACGCTGTACTGGAGAGAGTATGTGTAGTAAAACTGGATATAAAAAGGTACTCACCTTCTGGTAAACCTGCGAGAGAAAAATCATTTTTCTTTTTTTAAATCTACTGACCCAGAATCAGCACTTTAGTAACAGTGCTGAAATAGAGGGATATGAGGCATGGCTAGAATGGGTGATCTGTTTGGTATTTTGAGCAAAACACTCCATCGACGTGTTTTTTTAAAATATTTGTATATATCTGAGACCTATATAGGCCTAAAGACATATAATATATAGGATAGTGGTGGTCTAATGGATAGTGAGGTTGGGTGATAATCGGAAGGTTGTGAGTTCAAATCCCGCCACGAACACCACCTCTAGTGTGCCCTTGAGTAAGGCACTTAGCCCTTAGTTACTCCAGGGAGAATGTCCCTGTAATTCTAAGTCGCTTTGGATAAAAGCGTCAGCTAAATGAAATGTAATGGTAATAATAGGAAACATTTTAGTGCTTTTCCGCCACTGCTGTGAACCCAGCACAATAAACAATATGAAATATCTTTATAAGAGACACACAGGATAATATTTCAGAGCCATAGAATAAAGCCAGAGCCAGAGAATACCAGAATAAAAAAATGTCAGTTCGTTTAATTTTTTTTCTTGGTTAGCTTTGAGACGGCTGCGAGGCTGCGAGGTCCAGAGCAGCGAGCTCAACGAGATCCTGCAGGAACAAGCTGCGACCAAAGGCATGAGGCCCCGTGGACCCTGGGAGCTGCTTACTGATCGCTCAGTGCGCTGGCAGCTCATCACTGTCATGGTCATCAGCAGTGCCATGCAGCTCTGTGGGAACGACTCGGTAAGAAGGACAAAAGTTGTGTGTTTCTGAACGTGGGGGTGGGTGTGTGCAGAAAATATTAACATACCACACAAGGATATGTGTAATCGATACCGAGCTGCAGTTAGTAGGTATCAGATGTTCTCTGTTGAAGGTTGACTAGAAATTTGAGATGACTTGTGTGTCTCTTTGTGTTCCCGCAGGTTGTATTAATAATGTATGTTGATGATGAAGCATTAATGTGCACTGAATAATGTGGGAAGACCAATTATTGTTTTGACTATAAGGCTTTGTCTTGTCTGTCATTTTTACTAAGTATTAATTAAATGTCTAACCCCACAGAGCAGCTACAAGTCTGTTCTCATCAGAAAATGCTGAGCAAGTACTGCTTTGTTTTAAAGCTTTTAACCACATGCTTAACAGTTCTATGGAGCAGGCAGGGTATTAACATAGTTAGTAATTTTACAAAATGCTGTCTTAATCCGCTTATTACTGTAACAGTTGAAGCAGTTGTTGTGAAGCTCTGCAGCACTCTTACATTTTCTCATGTTCTTTCTCTTTCAGATTTACTTCTATGCATCATATGTTTTTAAAGAGGCTGGAATATCTGCTGATAAAATCCAATATATCACTATTGGCACTGGTACATGTGAATTCACAGCATGTATATTGTGTGTAAGTATCAGTAACAAGAACAGGTTATATAAGAAAAAAAGTAGTGGATATATTTAAATAGACCATGGAGAATTCTTTTTTTATTAAAGGGCTTTTTACATTTTCTTGTAGCCTACTCCATTACATTTTTCTGACGGTTTCAAATACTTTGCAGATTTAGTTTATTAGTACAAAACATAAATAATGTATTACAGTAATGTGTCAAAAAGCCAAATGTGTTACCCTTAGACCGAGTCACTGTTTCCCTGTTTGTCATTTTAGCCGGATGCTCAAGCTACATATTTACTGCAGAGACTTGAGACTGTAGTGAATCTTTTAATCCAACTCTATGCAAGAAGGCATATTGTCTAATCTCTAATACAGTGGTTCTCAACCTTTTTACACCAAGTACCACCTGAGAAAATAGTTGGCTCTCCAAGTACCACCATATGACCAATGTTAAAATACAGTCTATGCACAGTTCATGCAGGACTCGGAGGCAAATGTATTCATAATAACATTATGTATTGTCAGCCACAGCTACATGTACAAAGGGCAGTCTCTCTCTCTCACTCATCACTCACTCACTCACTCACTCACTCACTCATTCACTCACTCACTCACTCACTCACTCACTCACTCACTCACTCACTCACTCACTCACTCACTCACTCACTCACTCACTCACTCACTCACTCACTCTCTCACTCACTCACTCACTCACTCACTCACTCACACACCACAAGTGAGAATATAAAGAACAAAATAATAACTTGTTCTCACACAACAAATGACAACTGTACATACATGTCATTTCCTAAACCAACGTTTGAATGTAGGCCTCCAGCAACAACCACATTGTAAATGTCCTGGAATTCAGTTCCACAATAATAATGAAAGCCTCCAGGAGCAGATGAGCCTAAAGGCCCAGACACACCAAACTGACACCAAAGAACACGTCCCGACGGACCCGATTGTTGTGTCGCCTCACGTCTCCTGTGTCTCTTTACCAACAGTCGCACTGGAACACACCGCAAATACTTCAGCCGACGGCCAAGTAGCCCGTACGCACTGCGCATATGCGTGAGTGGCAATAACTCTCCCTACCAGCAGGCGGCGGTAGCGTGATACACTGAGCGAAGAAGAACAGACTGCGTGATATAAACAAACAACAAATAGCGTGTGCGTTCCATTTTCATCATTCAGCTTTCTTCTTCCTTTAGCTTGCTTGCAACGTTCGCTAATCGTTCGCGGGTAGTATGGTCATCATTAGCAATGCCAGAAATACTTTTTTTTTTTTTTAAATGTGTTTAATCTGTGTTTAAATCTAAAAACAACAATAGCCTATTAGAACTTATTTAAACCACAGTTTAAATGATCTCAAGCTTAATTTCATTCGTTGTAGTATTTTGATAGTATAATTTATTTTGTAATTAATGTTATTCAATCAAGCCTCAAACTGATGGCACTTGTCCCTATGGCCTGTTTTAAATTGAAGTTGTCTGAGGTCCTTACCACCAGCTGCTCTTGCAGTAATAATATAATAGTGTACCTTTCTTACCTTTTTCTTTACTTAGTTATGTTTTCTGTATTTTTCATGTCTGTGTTATGTGTAAGAAACAGTCTATGGTAAGAACGTGTAAAGTTGCTGCCTTCTTGGCCAGGTCAGCATTGTAAATGAGATTTTGTCTCAATGTTTTCATCTGGTTTTAAAGGTTAAATAAAAATAAAAATAAAAATATTTTTTTTATATTTAAAATTCCCCCGCGCACCACTAGCGGGAGCTGGCGTACCACCAGTGGTACCACAGGTTGAGAACCACTGGTCTCATATATATAACTTCTCGTTCAATAAATAAAAGCAGTGTCTAGTGACTAATGATTTGTACCAGAATTACATAAAAACTGACAAGCATCTTCTATGTTTTTCCTCCAAAAGTTACCATACTTTCATAAATTACATAAGCAAGAAACAAATATGTATTCTAATATTCAGACAATGTTTGCCATACGTTAGTATTATATATTTATTAGAGTATGATTTTTTTTTCAAGATTGAAGGCTTTTATTGTCATTCGTACATAGCTTGAGTGTATTTATGACCATGAAAATCTCTGGTAAAAGGCTCCTCCAACAGTGCAATACAATAACACAGATAAAATAGTGCAAGTAAATAAAATAGAATATAATAGAAACAGTGCAGAATAGTCTATATACAGTAATTGGAATATTGATATATGAGTTGCAAACAGATTAATGTTATGTATGTTCTTCCAAAAGTTCATTGGTTGCTGAACAAGTGTTTTTTAGTGTTTTAAAATCTTAAATATGATTTATTTTGTATGTGAAGGGCAGAGTCTGATGTCCATTCTTTGATGTTTTTCAGAACCTGCTGATTGAGCGCAAAGGTAGGAGGTTCATGCTGATGGGAGGTTACATCCTCATGACCATCTGGGCTGTGGTCTTCACAATTGCTCTGTCATTCGAGGTATTTAACATCACTTAACCTACCCACATATAACCTATATGTTATACTAGTCCAATGCTAATTCATAGTTGTGATTATTATATGAGGTTTCGGCAGTGAACTGAGCATCACAAGTCTATCATTAATTTATGAAATTTGAAAGGGATCTGGTTTCTTTTCTACCTGCTTCTGAGAGGCTCACTGTTTATTTTTCTCTTTTCTGTACACATGCAAATAGCACTATACATCCTGGATGCCGTACCTGAGCATGGCCTGCATATTCACATACATCCTCAGCTTTGGCATGGGACCAGGTCTGTTTGAAGCCTTTTTTATATACTATGGTAACATCTCAAACATACAAACACAATTAGAAAGTATGAAGTTCACTTTTGATTGTCTTCGGCTTTTATGTTTCAGTATTTGTAAGCGGCTGAAAGAATATTGCTTTTATTTGACTTTTTAATGGTTATTTCATTTTCTTTTTGTTGTTATTTTTGTTGTAAGAAGGGGTAGGTAAAATAAGATTTTCTTCTCCCTGCTCCTTTCCATCATGCGCTATAAAAAGAAACCAGTATAAGCGTACATGTTTTGTTTTAAAATAACTACCATGTGTGGAATAAACAAATAAATAAATACAATTTCACATCAAGATGCATTCATGAAATAAAGATAATCACAGCCTTCCAGATAAATAAATTAACTACTAATACTATATAAGAAATGTCCATATTATGTTTTGAATACACATTTTTTCTTTAATGACAATTTCGAGTTCTACTGTAATGAAGCAACTTATCACTATTATGCGTTATCAAAAACCAGTACGGGTCAGGCTATAAAAGACAGATTATATTTATACTGTTAATAATATAGAGGTGTTATGAAGCTCTGTTCTATATGTTTTTGTTTTTCCTTAGCTGGAGTGACTGGCATTCTGCCGACGGAGCTCTTCGATCAGACGGCTCGGCCGGCCGCCTACATGATCGCGGGCTCCATGATGTGGCTCAACCTCTTCATCATGGGGATGATCTTTCCCTTTCTAATGGTCAGTATGTCACTTCACATCCACATCACATGAAATTAAAAAGTCGAGTGCAACATTATCAAAAACGAAAATTAAAGCATTATTTTAAACATGCTCCTTGTTTGTTTCCCATCTCCAACTCTGCTATATTTACATAAACAATATCTGTCAAAGGAGTTTACTGCTGGAATGTGATAGACGATGAGTGTGTAGGTCAAAAATGATTAAATTAAAATGAGTAAATAAGGTGGTAAACACATAAAACCTAGTAGTGAAAGATTATTAAGATATTACTGTACTTTCAGTCTAGTCCTTTTTTGGTGAATTTTTTCTTGGTTATTTCCTTTAAATTGAATGCTTCATTATTGTTTTTAACGTTTTTTGTAATATAATTTTGTAATATTGTCATTGTCAGACCATATACAATAACAAGCAAAAATACTTAAAGAAAAAAAGGGTTTATGGTTAATCTATTTATTATAGTATTAAATGAAACATAACCTCTTTAATCGCCTTAATGATTAAGTGACTTAAGACTACAAGCAGGTTAAAATGCCCAATGATTAACTTCTTATAAATAACAAAAGGCATCTTATAGCGCCACCCAGAGTTCATAGTCTAAAACTGAGGCTTTACCCCCTACTGATCTTTCTTGATATGGAATTTGAAGTTAAGCTTTTAGTTCAAACATTCCCAATAATATAATGTTTTGTAATTGTGTACATAAACAACAAAAGAACAGGCAAACTTGTTTCAAATTGTAGCACATCATTCACATCAGTCTGATGGCTCTCTGTTACTTTCTTTTACAGAGTGAGTTGAGTGAGTTCTGCTTTGTGCCTTTCGGAGCCGTCTGCCTGCTGTCTGCGCTGTTTGTCGGCCTCTTCCTGCCTGAGACAAAGGGGAAGTCTCTGTCAGCCATCACAAGTGAATTTCACAAGCTCAACTTCAAAGGCCAGGACGAAAAGTGTTTGTCGCAAACTACGACTCAGTATCAGTTGGGTGAAGTGTGTCTCTCAACGGCCTTGTAGACTGACTGCTGAAAATCAAACACAAATGGCCCACTGTGAGACTCGAGCTGCTTGAGCTGGGAGAACCCATGAATGTCTGAACTATCACATCCCCACAAACAACTTGGAGCAATTATTACTCCTTTATCTTGAATGTATGTTCTATTCGTATGGATTTCTCTATGATATCTTCACATGGTTCACTCATTGATGACGTTAAAAAAGCTACTCAAAAACCACTGAACATGAAGACACTGCATACAAAGCAGTACTTGAAAACTAGGATAGACACCATCTATCTATTACATCTAAATCAATAAGACTAGATAGTGTCTGTCCTAGTATCCTGTGCTGCTCGTTGATTTCTTTATTGTTTATTGTAATTAAAATCACTGTATATATCCACAGAATATAAGTCATCTGCTCCTTCTGAAGACAAAACACTTAACTGATAAACACCAATATATTTAGAGTTATAAACAACCATGGCAGATCTTTTTTTCTCTTTTCATGGGTCAAAGGTCAGACTGAGTTGCACATCAGGCCTTCTCGCTAAATAAAGCAGCACATAAATCTAGAACAAAAATAAATCTCTTAAAATAAGAATAAAGAGTTAAGTTCAACATTTTAATTAACTGAATGCATCAGTGTACCTCATTAAAAAAAACAATGTAATAATGTAAAGCGTTCATGCATTTAGTTTGTACTGATATCTACTGTATTTACATGACTGACATATGCAATAGTTTATGTTGAATGTCGACATTTTTGTTTTCATGATCTAACCATGAGCCAATTAAAGTCTTGTATTAAAGGTCCCATGTCATGCTTTTCCGGTTATTACCCGTCCCCTTGTGTGTTATGAAGGTTTTTCAGCATGTAAACGGTCTGCAAAGTCACAAACCCTCAAAGTACACCCTGTAGCGAGTAAAACTCTAACACAGAAAATACCTGTCTATGCTGCCCCAGAACGCCTCGTTGGAGATTTTTCTTTTTCCATTTTTTCCTTCCGGGAACCAAGTGACGTAACGACGACCCAATGGACCAATTGTTCCAAATGGACCAATCCGTGGCGCTCCTCACACACTCTCTCAGCGGCGAAACTGTGACGTGCTGGGGGGGGGGGGGTGCTAGTGGAGCCTTGCAGCGGCAAAACTGTGGCGCGCTTACACTGTAGGTGCGCCGCGTTTGGGGGTGCGGGTGGAGCCTCGCAGATGGGGGTGCTGCAGCCCCCTCAACACCCCCCCTTCCCGCGTCCATGTTGCTCAGGCTGAGTTTTGCGATGTCTCGCTGTCTCGCAGACCCCACGCAGGAACCAGGAAACAACACCAGTAATCCAGCTCACACTGACCGCTCCTCACAGCAGCGAGCCGCGCAACGTCCCGCCAACACGGCACCCAGACCCCACGCAGCATTCTCATCTGTTTGACATTACTGGTGTCATTTTCTGGTTGCTAACGCCATTGTAACACATAATCACTGATGTTCTGCTGTAACGGTGGTGGACTCATCAGAACACAGTGGGCGAGCTGACCAATCAGAGCACAGTGGGCTCATAGGGAGGGGGGGCAGGAGCTCCAACAAGCCGTTTAGGACAGAGCGTGAATACACATACTATACAGAGATGCTGTATGAGAAACCAATGTCATTTTGGAACATTGAACAATGTAAATCTATTCTAGTAGACCTCAACAATGGAATTATGATCAGTAGAAATGGCCATGACATGGGACCTTTAACATGGCCTTTAATTGTTTTCAATGCTTTTATCAACAAGTGCGTTTTATACATGATACAGTAATAAAGTCACATCACTGAAACTTTTTTTATGTCATAATATTTTAACAAATATAGTCAAGGTCCTGAAGTTTTAAAGTTTCAAAAGGTAATGCTGAACTTTTTTTTTAGCAAAGTGTTTAAAATGGAAAACAAAACATCATTAGATTTTTGCTTAATACCTTTTAAGACACTGTTAATAGCTTTCTTTAAAGACTCACTCCGAAACATAAAATTCAGTTTAAAGAGGACATATTGTGCTCATTTTCAGGTTCATATTTTTATTTGTGCCTTTACAATGACATGTTTACGTGATTTAATTTTCAAAACGTCCTTTATTTGCACCTGTGCTGCAGCACCTCTTTTCACCCTCTGTCTGAAACAGAGCCCAGTCTGCTCTGATTGGTTAGCTGTCCGGCTCTGTTGTGATTGGTCAACCAGAGATGTCCCACCCCTTAGCCTATCATGTACACTGTGTTGAAGCACTGAACTTTGTGATTTTTGTCTTTGCAGACAATTTACATGCACAAAAGCCTATATAACACACAGTGTAAGAACACGTTTTACTTGTCCATTTACTTGTCCGAATAAATGTTTCACTTGTCCAATCTGGACAAAATTGGGGCAACTGGAATCTTCTTCTTCGCCATCGTATTTTACATTTTCCCACGGTTTTACGACAAGATTTTACAGCATCACACATAAGGTTGGGTTCTTACATCCATGGTTGGGTATCGTTTGGATTTGAACGATTCCGGTTATGCTTTTCGATTCAGATTGTTTTCGGTTCTTGATTCCGGTTCTTGGAGAGGTTAAAAATAAGTCCCATGCCAATTTCACTGGGAGAAAAATATATACATGGAAAACATTAAGTAAAATCTGTATTCCTATTTATAAATCACTTCATACTGTTTAATGTTGTTACGGTTATTGAATACAATTATATAAAAATAATCTCTGCATTGTTTAGTTAGTTCTAAATGGTGCAGTTTGAGAACTGGCCCAGTCTCCTCTGATGTTACACTGCATCCTGCCTGTGAGACAGAGTCCAACCATCTGTCCAACACATGTCCTGCAATACTCAAGCTACAGCTGCCCAGCTGCTCACTGTTTGTAAAAGTAAATAAATAGTATTTTCATTTCAATAATGTACTTTACCCTGCTTCATAATGTATTTTATTTATTTAACCTTTATTTAACCAGATAAAAAAGCATTGAGATAAAATCTCATTTACAATGCTGACCTGGCCAAGAAGGCAGTAACGTTACACATAACACAAACATATAAAATACAGAGAACATAACTAAGAAAACAAAAGACGAAAAAGCAGTCACTACATTGTGCACATTTGGACAGTAAGAAAGGTACACTACTTAGTACTGCAAGAGCAGCTGGTGGTAAGGACTTCAGACAACTGCCATTTAAAACAATAAATAAACAATACTGACATCCCTGTGCTCCTCCGAGTCTGGGGGTCCGGGGTTGTGAGGACAGTGCGAGGACACAGACCAGCTGATCCGGAGCAGAGAGAGAGAGAGCTGCGGTCCGCGCGGACACGGACAATTTGCGAATGAGTTCTGCCTTTTGTAAGCTGAATTTATCAATAATTTGTCAATAAATATGGGCGAAAAACGTCACTTGTCCGTCGGACAAGTCAATGGAAATATGTACTTGTCCGATATTGTAAATAACACGTCCCGGACGATGTGAGGTGAGTGTGCTTTTTCGCACACTCACCAGTAAAGGGAAAACCCCCAAAAGCACAATAGAGCCTTCTTTAACAAGAGTATTATTTCTTATTTTAAGGAGATAATTGTGTTCTAGCATGCATTTAGAAGAGAAATTAAGTTGTTGTTATTAGTCAGAGATAAGGACGTCAAAGAAATGTGTGTGACTGTGATGACATCAATTGCTGCTTACAATAACTGAGTTTAAGGAATTCATCTTGGTGCAGAGGTCAGGATTTATTATATAGACCCACACCTATAATCTGGCCCAGACTTGGACTTCTGTCCTCCAACAAAATCCCCTCCCACTAAAGCCTAAACTTTCAAGAAAATATTTCTTATAACAATCACAGACATGCCAGGAGGATCTAGTTCAGCGTCTGCTCATCCCTATCGCGCACGTCATGAACAAGACAATGTTGACCTAACATCCTGAATGGACAACCAGAGTTGATGTGTAACTTGACTTTCATACTGTATATAACCAGCTGGTCCTCTCATGCTCTGTCCTGTTGCCAACATCCAGGGAGCCAGCACTAAAGATGGAAGATGCATCAGGAAAGGTAGGTGCATTTTCTTAGATTTCAGCACTGTTTGTGAATTAACATTATCTTTGCCTGTAATCCACAGTATTACTAAATACATGCAATTTAATTTGTTTTTTTAATTATATATCATTCATTACAATAATGTATATAGCAACACATAGTGTACACTTACATGCAGTGGTGAAGGAAGCATTCAGATTATTTAATAAAGTAAAAGTAATAACAAGGCAACATAATAGTAAAAGTCCTAATATTTTACCTAGTACTAAAAGCAAACATTTACTTGAATTATCAACAGTAAATAAATCATGAAAGAGTACATTTGATCTCTCTTAGTGTTCATTTACATATCACATAAGACACTATAGTTGGTCAAGGTGAAAGTGACCTTAACATTTTAAATAAAGTTTGAGTATTTTAATCTATACCTACTCATTATATTTCATACATCATGTATATGTCTTGATAAATCAATACAGTTATAGTTGTCGAGTTGAAAAACAGAGGAGGTTAATTTGTATATGATTTTCCATTTACCGTTTTAGCTTCAGTACTGGAGACTTTATCTGCTGTCGATGGTGTTGGGAATTGGGGGGTCGTTTCAGTATGGGATTCAAGTTTCTGTCATCGCTTCTCCAGCAGTGGTAAGATTTCTATTCGTTGTTCTCTTTTTGTTGTGGTTATGGAAACGTTAACTCAGTGTTGCAATTGTATTCGAAAAATGATGGTATTTTTTATCTTATTTTTACTGTAAATTGCATTTTCTTTTAAACAGGGTTGATCAGTAGACCACTTTAACATGTTCCCTGGCCTTTCTGACCTTTCTGTAGCATGTTCAGAGTTTTGTGAACCACACCTGGTTGTGGAGGTACGGAGCTCCAGTGGATGACTCCTCCAACCAGCTCATCTGGTCCTTCATCGTGGCCGTGTTGAGTCTTGGGGCCTTGGCCGGGGCCGTTCACAGCGGCAGCATTCCCGTCACTTACGGCAGGTATAGAGATACACACTTTTATACAATTATATTATCTGAAAGACATCTGTTGGGTGAGATAGATCGTCAGAATAGTGGCAGTCTTAATAAAAGTTCTGGATTGTTCTTCCACTGAATCTATTAATACACTATACAATTGCCCAAAATCACACTTCTTCAGCTACAAAAGTTGAAAATGTAATAGTTTGTCTGTGCAAAAGCTAAATGAATATGCTAACCAGACCAGATTTGGCCAACAAGTGGGTAAAACACATAAGGTAATTTATGTCAGCAGTGAAAAATCTTTATTGTTTCTTTTGTTTTTGCAGGAAAAAAGCTCTCTTGTTCAACAATGTAGTGGCGATTGTGGCTGCCATTCTCATGCTCTTCAGTCGAACGGCCAAGTCTTTTGAGATGATCTTGCTGGGCAGATTCCTCTACGGATATAATGTTGGTATGTTCTGATTATGAGAAAGAGTGTCAGGCATAATGGGAAAAATTATTACAAGAGTTTTCATTTATTTGACCTACTCTTTTCATTTAATCAAAAGTATAGTTGGCATTTTTGGTCAGATTGTTTTATAGCTCTTTTCTCCTTGTCTCTCCCCACAGGTCTTGGCTTGAGTGTGCACCTCATGTACCTCGGAGAGAGTTCTCCAAAGAAACTCAGGGGTTTCATGACTCTCACAGGCTCAATATTCATTGGATTTGGAAAGGTCATTGGTCAAATAATTGGCATCAAGTAAGAACTGATTTATGGCACTCTAATATTTATGAGAAAAACATATTTTCAAGAAAGAAAGAAAATGAATAACTATATATAACAAATTTGCCTACGCAGTCGAATGCCATGATACTAGTAGTTCATTAACGGACTAAAGCGCAATAACTTTTCAACTTTGTTTTAATAATTAGTCAGCATTAGAGCAGCAAAAGTGATGTCGTAAGCTATCTTAATTTCTGTAACGTAAGGGCCAATTCGAATATCTACAGTATTTCCTTTTTCCTGCTACTTAACAGATTTCCTTTGCTCTTCACTGTTTAGGGAGATAATGGGAACAGAAGATATGTGGCCATACCTCTTAGCTGTCAGTGGTATTCCTGCCATCCTGCAGCTTGTGACGCTGCTTTTCTTCCCTGAGTCACCCAGATACCTTTACATTGACAAAGGAGACACTGAAGGCAGCATAAAAGGTGAGTGGACTCTGTGTCCATTCTGGATTCTAAAGTTTACCGATACCCTTTAAAGTTTAGACACAGTGAACTGAGCTTTCATCCATTGCCTCATCCAAATAAATAAAAAAAACAGCCACAAACACATCCTGTTGCATTCAAGGATGTGTTGTTGAACGCTGTGATACAGTTGAAACCATGGTAGCAAAAAAAAATCACGGCATGAATGAATGTTGTTATTGCAAACTCTTCCAACACGAAACAGCTTAAAAAAAGGTCTGTTAATTATCTTGGGTCATGATTCCTGGAAAGAGATATTGCTGTTGTGCTTTTCAAATGAACTGTTATGGCACTTTGACCACCACAAACAAGTGCTTCTTATTCCCATTATTACTATAGCAGATATCCCAACTACTACAACTAGCCACTTGCACTAGTTCTATCTACATTAATAAGTAGCACCCCAGGTCAGATGTGTGAAAATGTGTTTTTTCTTTGGGTGAACCGTCCAACATTTCAAGCACAGACAGGTTTAACACAGTATTAAAACTCTAGCGTGATGTGTGTTTATGTGAAAGCTTTGCAGTGGCTGTGGCAGGAGGACGACTTAAAACTGGAGCTGGACGACATGAAGAAAGAGAGAGAGAGCACTCAGGGAGAGAAGGTGAAGACTGTGAAGGATGTCCTCTGCTCTCGCTGTGTGAGATGGCAGCTTCTGACTCTCATCATCCCCTGTGCCGGGGTTCAGTTCTGCGGCATCAACGCTGTATGTTCAGCTCAGCTTTCCCCCTAAAAAATACATTGCATCTCTTTTTCACACACAGCTTGATCCGGTTAATGGCCTCTCATATTTCTTTCTCTCCTCCAGCTGTATTTTTACGCCTTTGACATCTTCCGTGAGTCTGGAGTGCCTGAGAACCAGATGCATTACTTGGCCATTGGCCTTGGAGCCACAGAGCTCTTCACAGTGACGCTGTGTGTGAGTATCTCTTCAAAGGAGAATGAAACTGACTCGTGAAAATACACTGACACATGAAGGATGATAATCCAGGTTTTAATATGGACACGCGAAAAACGTTTTTAGATTATGAACGTTTCCTATAATGTATTGTACACATGATCTGACAAGAGGATAATGGAGAAAATAAATATTCATTTCTACTGAGAAAAATATTCTGTGCATTATTTTGGGCCTTTTCTTTCTGTATGTTGAGGTTCCACATGTGTAAATGGTAAATGGTAAATGGACTGTACTTATATAGCGCTTTATCCAGTCTTTAAGACCCCTCAAAGCGCTTTACATACTACATGTCGTTCACCCATTCACACCCATTCACACAGAGCAGTACCACTTGCTCTAGGAACTAACATGCACACACATTCACACACCGTTGGCCATGCCATCGGGAGCAACTCAGGGTTAAGTATCTTGCCCAAGGATACATCGACATGTTGACTGCATGGGCTGGGATCGAACCCACAACCTTCTGGTTGAAAGACGACCGCACTCCCTCGCAGCCACAGTCGCGCGATGTACACATCACTTGTAACACTTTATAAGTTAGAATGTATCATATTAAGATAACTGTAGAACTACAATACTTTATTGACATTTCTGTTGTGTCTCAGTCTTTCTTGATAGACCGTGCAGGCAGAAAGAAGCTGATGGGCTACGGCTATCTACTGATGGGTATCACCATGTGTGTACTCACTGTCATGCTGTCCATCAAGGTACAAGCACTATAACAGTGCACATTTCTCCAAATTAAATGTTTTGTAGAACATCAAATGTATATTTCTTTCTCTTTTCCTACAGGATCTGAATCCCTGGATCCCCTATGTGAACATCGGCCTGATATTCTGTGTCATCTGCATTTATGGACTTGGACCATGTAAGTTTCCTGTTACCAGTTCTCCTCCTGAGAAAAAGCTTTTAAATATTGTTTTTATACATTTTTCTTTTATCTTATTTAAGCTGGAGTGTCTATGGCTCTTCCTGCTGACCTCTTCCTACAAGCATGGCGTCCTTCTGCTTATGTGATCAGTGGGACTGTCAACTGGATTAGCATGTTCCTCGTGGCGATGTTGTTCGGCTACTTTGTGGTGAGAAACCTACTATGTATCATTTGTTATTTCAAATAATTCATATATATTATATCTCTATTTTGACTATGTTTTCTGTGTATCCAACAGGATGCACTAGGACAGTTCTGCTTCCTGATTTTCGTTGCTTACAGCATTTGCAGTGCAGCGTTCCTGTTATATTTTGTCCCAGAGACTAAAGGAAAGACAATGGTAGAGATTATGGAGGATTTCAACAAGCTGAATTACAAGAACAGGGGCGCTGACACTGAAAGGACTGACATTGATCTTGCTACTAAATTTTAACATGTTTTTTTTATACTTTATTTATCAGCTGCAAATTGTTCTGCATGAAGCTTTGAACATTCACTTTACAGTTAAAATGTGAAACTGTATTTTAAGAATAATCCATGTCATCAACACAATCATATTACCTCTTATTTCGACCATGTGACAGATTATTAAACACAAAGACACATTATATACAGAGAGCTGAATGTGAAATCTGTAAATATATTTTTGGATGTATAAAAAAGATCAAATTACCTTTTTGTTTTGGTTGTTTGCGTTATATGTTCTCCTCCCCTCTAATATGGGAAATAGCAGTTTTAAACGTATAAATAAATTGTATTTACTGCTAGAAATAATTGCAGCACCTCATTCATCCAACATGAATCAAAGCCTCACCAAATCTTCAAGGATATCATATTTAGATTTACTTTTGACATCTCAATTGCACTTCTATATTCAATATTTTGTATTACTCCTTTTTCACCTTCTTGCCTCCTTTAACGGGAATCTTTTACAGGGTATCCAGTTAAAAACACTCTTGTGGTACCTGGGGATAGCAAAGGGAAGCTATTCTGTTGACTTGCATCTTAGCACAATTATCTCTGGTATAGGCAGTGATGCAATAGGGCTTTTATTGTAGAAGGGAATCGCAAACCACATTTTAAAGCAAGGTTTATTGGTAAACATTAACAATCCCAAAAATATGGTGTCATTATTCTATGAGCAGCATATACTTTAAGTGAAGGGCTAAAACGTTGTCTATGGCCACAAATGTAACCCCCAGGTGTTACCCAATTAATGATTCACATCACATTACCGGTACTTGCTCGTAGTAGTTGAAATATTTTACCACAACAACGGAATTGCAGCACAACTTGTGCTTGCTAGTGTATACACACATAATCATTTGACATTTGGACTGTCTAAGTGTATTATAAATGTAATGTATACTCATGAGACCTACTGCACATCTTTCCATCCTGGGAGAGCGAACGCTATTTGTTGCTCTTCCCGAGGCTTCTTCAGTTTTTTCCTCATTAATCGTATTTTTTGGGGGAGTTTTTCCTTGTTCCATGCAAGGGTCTAAGAACCTAAGGGTCATATTCTGTAACAACTGTAAACATCCTGAGACACGTTTTGTAATTTTAGTGATATTGGGCTAGATAAATAATATTTGATTGATTAGGTGTAAAATTGCATGAATGGATTGGTTGTTTCATTATCTAACATGAAAAACTACAAGACAAAAGTTAGGCTCTTTTTCAATTGCAATTTATTTGTTGCTCATCTCTGTACCAACAAGAGAGATGAGACTCAATAACAGAGTACAAAAACAAATATCTATAGAAAAGTATGCGTATATTGAAATATGTCCAAATAACAAATCAAGTAGCTCACACGTCATAAGAGCTATCCTGTTGAGTACGATGATAAAATACCAAGTTAACATATTGTACATTTTCTGTGTGTTTTTATACAAAAGTGTCAATGCAAGTCACTCTGTACAATTCCTAACCTTTAGAAAAGAGGACCTTTTTTAATCCACTGCTGTGCACAATCAGTATTTGGAAGGCACTTTGCAACAGACCAAAAGCAGAAAAGCAAAAACATTTAGGCCTAAATACTCAATGAAAACACCTTTTACACTCGAGTACCAACATGAGTGAAACAAAAAAAAAATAAAAAAAAAAAAATCATACAATCCCAGTAGAGAACACAAACAAAGGAACATTATTTCCTTACAGTATCTTCCACTTCTTTTTAATCAATAATAAAAACAACCCTTATCACCTTTTAAAGGAGTAAATACTAGTGCAGAGTGGATCAAAAAAGGAGAAAAAACACTTGGTCAGAGACTTGAATCGTGCGACTGGCAGTGTGAGCGCTACCAGAGCCCAGTGACAGAGCGGTGAGCAGGGAAACCATCGCTGCCACCAACCAGTGATCGACATTCAGTCCGAAGCTCGGCTCGCATGCCAGAACATGCAGTTTACACTTTCAATCAAATGGCCATAACTTAACATCCCTCCACATGATCGACAAGAAAAACAAAATCTATATATGTACAGGACCACCATGACAAACACTGCTCATATTGGTTGGTTCATATATATTTATATATATATTTATAGAATGTGTATATGAATGGTATATACACTTGTTACAATCACAAAATAACCATAAATAATATAGGAATGTACTGGATTTTAAGAGGCTAAATTATGCACAAATAATAATTAAACAAAGCAGGAAACAGAATATAACACAGAAAAAGACACGCATGTATGTACTCTTTTCTAACCACACAGACACTGCTAGCTACTGCACTGTTGGATTGGGTTTTGCGTCGTAATGCAGATTTGTCAACATAAGAAAAAAGACTTTTGGGATACATGTTAATCACCTGATGTGTTATTTCTGTGAGAGGTCAATAAGATAAAAGGTGATTGCATTTTATTCCTCAATCTTATCCTTTTCGTTTGGATCTCTTCTTACAAAAGACACTGATTAGATTTTCGGACTGTGATGGCTTATTTTGTGTTTCAGTATATACAGAGGAATTGATCTCCAGACCTGGTTTCTTCTTATCAGTAACCTCCAATCGGACTTCTTAAGATGCAAAACTAATTCAGCGGCCTAAAAACATCCTCTTTACAGTGGGGTCAAATTTCAAATGACACAAAGCAAACCAGAAACAGGGGACGTTTCAATTTGAGGAACCATCCAATTTAGTCTGTCCTCATTACAGGAATGTCTTTGTCCAACATTTTGAATGAAACACAATTTGACTACAAAAAATGGATAGCTTGGATGTAGCCATTAGCGCAAACCCAAGACTCGTCTTCTTCTAACAGCACAAGTGTATCTGACAGGATGTGAGTGAGCAATACAAGTAGTGCAGGCGATGAAAAGGAAGGAGCACAAAGAAAGTGAGCTTAATAACTTGACTCTAAAACTAGCATTTTTTTTGGTCGGTTCAGAGGCTGGTGGATCAGGCTCCTCCTAACCCCACCAGCTGTTGCACAACACACATCACCACACATTTCTATTTAACATAATTTAGAGTGAAAAATTATCAAAACAAGCCAATCACAAGATTTTTGATTGACAATAAAAAAAAAACTGTACACGAAACCAGGGCATGAATAAGTTAATAAAATATAATCTACATTTCTCAAAATATATACTGAAAATATATACCTGACCTTGGTCCCTGTTGAATGTACTCAGCTGATCAATGACTAATCACCACAGCGTTAAAACATTGTTAGTGTAGGGGGGATACAAAGCTCATCCCTAACAAGCGCAAGGCATGTTTCCAGACACATTTTGCAGGTTTAAATCAATTTTATCCTTGGAAAATTAAATGTCATTATCTTTTGTCTCCAGCTTTTTTTAAATAAATAATGTTCAAATCAGAAACGTACTAAGCGCTTTTGATATCAAGCTGCTAGCAGATTTTATTCATTTAGATTGGAGATATCTTCAGATCAGCTATGGCATCAGGGTATATACTGTGCTCTGTGGTTAAGACTTATAATCGCTCAGGTTAATAGTGAATAGAAACACCAAAGGCTTCATATAATGGAAAAAGATGCTTCTACCAGCTTTTTTAAAGACTTGGATATAGAAATACAAACTAAAAGAAAGATATATGAGGTGCCATTAGAGCTTTAAAATCAGTTAGTTCCCCTTGCATTTCGTAGGCATTTCAATTCTCTGTCAGTACAAGGGGTTGGTTTGCTCTTGCTTTTTATTAAAATCTCATGATGGTTTAACAATAAATTATAAGCTTCATGTGGGTGCTGCAAGAGTTCAAATAGGACGTGATTTAAAAGTGCTTCTTAGGACGGACACGTTCCTGCTTTTTAACCAGGCATTCTAGAGGGTACGTCACATTCATTTCTGACGACCGGCACAACCAACAATGCAAACAGACAAAGAAAACGTAAAGGAGTTATCATGATCATGTGCATTTGTAGTAAAAGTACATTTATCTCCGGCTCTAACTGTGATCCTTTCATTAGTAATTCATTTAAAGAGCAATTTGCAGGTGTTTCTTTTTACTACATTTATGCTTAATCTTGCCTGACAATTACAATAAAAAATGTTAATGCAGGATTTGATATGTTTTACAAGACATAAGGGCAGGAATTCAGAGGAAAAGGAGCAGTTTTGAGCTCTGCTACTAAAAACTGCTTTTTTTTAAGGTCATACGTCAAACGCGTCATATTACGTCACATGGGGGAGCAACTTTCTCGGACTCCTTCTCTGCCCAATCCGCGGTAGTAGTTTGTAGTTGGTTTGAGCGGTTGTGATTTAGTGAGCTGGTATTTTTACATTGCATTTCACAATTTTTAATCATGGTGAGCTGGAGTTTGTGCAGGTTGCACAAACTCCAGCCTGTCAGGACATCGAGTCCACAGTTTCCCAAACAGGATAAGGACCGGAGCTAGCTTTCGTTCCTGGGTGCGTTGTGCATCCACCTCCCTGCAGCACATACTCGCCACAGCTGAAGCCTATCAAGAAAAACGTTTATCAGGAAACCGTATTACATCTCTCTCCCCCCCCCCGGTACACGGCACCGTAAGACGTAGTGTGGAGTTGCATTAGGTAACGCTGTGGTGGCTGTACTCCTCCAGCCGTCTCCTTTGTGTTTGTTTGTTTGTTTCCCCCTGTCTGTGTTGTTTGTGTGGGCGTGGTGGCTGTCACTCCTGGCTCCCGGCTCAACCTCCACTCACCTGCTGCAATCAGCCGTGCACCCTCCCCAACTACACACCTGCCTTCCATCAAGCCATTTACAACGGCATATCAACGTAGGCTCCACAACCTTTCTCCGCCAGATCGTCAAGTATCAGTCGTATCTCGCGTCTCCCTTCCGGTACAGAGCACCGTAGTGTGGAGCTGCATTAGGTAACGCGAGATACGGCTTGATACTTGCGCATTAGTTTCTGTTATGGATCAGTATCAACAGTCCTGCCAGTAAGTAACGTTACTATATTATCAATACTACTTTAGTTATAGCCTGATATATGATAGCTAACTTTACAATGTTGTGATGTGACTGACGTTAGCTAACAGCTGTCTGTAGCTAACGCCGGTCATTCACCAAGACAGCTTCCCAGTTCTCCACTGGCTCACACCAAAGCTCTATTTCTCGCCGATGGCCGTTATTTCTTCTAATCCTTGGCTGCTCCTGGTCTCTTGGACACATAGCAGGCTCATAATTATAATCATATGCATTCGAATATATATTTTCAACCTCTTCTGTGGTCAAAACTAGCATTGTGATCCATGTTTATGCATACGTTAGACCGGCCGCTCTCCCCCATGTTACGTCACGTGCGGAGGCTTTTTTATGCGGAAGTGAAAATGTCTTACTAAAACGACGCCAGATGTCACTAGTGTATATTTCTGTATATTTTTTTGAAAATCTAGTGTATTCATAATTTTCCTACACATTTATTCACTAGTGTCTCTAACCTGCAAGTTGCTCTTTAAGTGTGGACACTTTCGGGAATGAAGCTGAAGAGAGTTGGTTAGAATAAACGTGTCGTAAAAAATGCCGTGGGCCTGTTATGATTTTTTTGGGAAAAGTTAATAGATTAAAGAAAATCTGCCACCAAAATTGAGGACCAATTAAATCCCTGTCCTTAAGAAAATCACAATCCTCCTTAAAAGAAGTAGAGAACAACATAGATACATAACTCAGCCCTCTGGTTGATCTGAGGTAAATACATCTGTTTACAGCCTTCAAGAGAAAGAGGAATATGAAACATAAAAATCACTGTAAGGGCCAAAGGTCAATTTACCGAGTACATCAGAGCAGTTAAAGTGGGCGTACAGACAATTACTTGTTTTAAGCTTGCAGTAAATAAAACATCTCATGTCAAGTAAATGTTGTGCAGCTAAGAAAGCTCAATAACACACCAGCGAAGAAACAAATATAAGAATACCAAACATGACTTCAACAGATCCACATCAGATAAAGGAAATAAAACCTTCATGTCATTTCTTTTAAAAGAACGTTTTAAACACCGTGCACGCACTTTTCATACTTGGAAAAAGTAGAAAAAGTAGGAATCGTATGGCAGTCTGTGACAAAAATATAAGATACACATTAAGCGACGTAACAAACTGAAAGAGTTACCTTGAGGCAAAGTTATTCCCAAATACAGAGCATCTTCTTTGTCCTAAAATGAACGTTAGCAAATAAGTCACTTCGCTCCAAAGTCAATTCCACTCTGACCCGCCTCAGCATCCACCAGAGAAGAGGCAAAAGCAGACTGGACTATCTGAAAGCCAAAAGACTCAAGCAGAGACATGTTCTGTTGGGGGGAGAAGGGAGAGGTCAGGGAGGGGCCTAGCTCATTTAAGGCCGGCCCTGAGGTCCCCTGGGCCTTCTGGGCTTTGTGAACTCTGTGCTGGTGCTTGTTGAGGTAGGACTTGGTGCGGAAAGCCTGACCGCAAATGCTGCAGATAAACTTCTTCTCAGGGTCCGTCTTGGCTTTAGATCCCTCGGGGGAGCTGAGGGCCCCGGTAGAGGCCCCATTACAGGCCAAAGAGGGCATCTCCAGCTCCGGCTCGTCAGGTTTCTGAGGAGATTTAAGCTCGTCACCGTTAGACAATTCCCCAAATGAAGGATCGGATTCTTCTGATTCCAGATGAGGACACTTCCCAGTGTTTTCCTGCCCGTCTGTGGCAAACAGAGCATGGATAGCAAAGGAGAGAGTGAGACAGAGAGAGAAAAAAGGAAATGGGAGGAAAGGAAGGAATGGATTACGACAAATGAATTATATAACAGGTTTGTCACATACAACTTTAATCCAGTAGTTTGTTGGCACCTGAAATATTTAAAACATTTTACTGGAGAAGTTTAGTGAGAAGGCACCTGGTACAAGCAGGGCAGTTTACATCAATTAGTTGACCAATCAGTTGTAAACCAAAAATGTGGCCACAGCTTTAAACTAATCATCCATCTCAGTCCATTTGCACAGTGTCCACAGACTGCCGAGATCAGCCAGCCAGTGGGCCGCGCTAGCACCAAGCCCCCACCCACCCACCCTCCTGCTGGACTATACTGACCTGCAGCAGGCCCATGGACGGGGAAGCCAGGCACCCCGCCAGAGCGACAATCCCAGAAATACGGAGCCCCACCTGCCTTCCCCATGAGCTCAGGCTGCAGAGGGCCAGGCTGGGGGAGCACCGGGGGTCCAGAGAGCCCATGAAAGCGACCCTCTGCCTCAGTGGAGGTGAGAAGCAGCTGGCGACTGGCGCACAGGTCTACACAACACCCGGCCAGGGAGAAAGGAAGGGGGGGGGGGGGGTACATCAGAGGCCGGCGGAAACCATACGGACAGAATTACCTTATTTTCATTGATAGTACTTGAAATGCTGTTGGTGAACTAACCTAGACAGGGTTTCTCCTTTCCCTTCTAGCAAATGCCACATTCCTGATTCAAGTAGCTTGCGGTGTAATTAATTTAAAAAATCTATAGGAAGAAAATCCTTCATATAACTAAATATCTTCTTTTATAAAGATATATAAATTGTGTGTTAGATTGTAAGAGCAAGGTTATGGAAGACTAATGCCAAAAAGGCTATTTGAGATAATCGGCTTTTTGTTTTTAGAAAGTAAAGTATTTCTATATTACTTCCTGTGGACATTTATTTCGTGATACATCAATTTATTTTTAAACAAATGCACAGCGGACAGAGTGCGCATACAGAGACCGTACAGACAATAATAAATAATTTAAGCTATTAACCACTTTTTAAGTTTAGAAACTCATGTTTCTTGTTTATTATTATTATTATCAACTTGGTGCATTTTATGAGATGTAATACCAAGTATACAGCAACTAAGTTATTGCCATTACATATGGGTATATTAACTGCTACTTTGCAAGCTTGCTCACAACGAGATGTACTTTTATTAGTTATTAGTGTCTCTTGTTTATACTCAAATATTCAGTCTTTTTCAATTTCAGTAATTAGCTTTGCTGGAACATGAGCAGCACTTTGGTAACTGCTGAGATAATATATATATGTGACGTGCCATTTGACAAACAGTTAAACTGTCGCATTGCTGATGGAACAATAATTGATATCACTGCAAAGAGCGGTGTGCTCATTTAGTGATACTTATACCAGTGAAGGAGTGGGGGGAATAAGCAGAGAATGACTCCAATATCAAAGGTCCTCTAACCCCCCCACAAGCAGATACTTGCATAATGGCATAATCTGAGCAAGCAGATAACACCAAAATCCTGCCCAGAGGACCGGGGGCCATTGCTTAGTGACATGACATATCAAAACCCTGCTGGGAAACAATATTGATTTTAACATTCCTGAATTCAAAGGAAATGTACTGATTCCTACAAAGTTAATTTATTTTCACCTGCAAGGCCAGAAGGTTCATTATTTGTATTCATGTATTTGTTGTGTAAGAGAAAAACTACAGAGAAACATTTAACATCAAAAGCTATAGCTAAAAGGTGATTTCTCAACTTAATCCCAAATATGGTGGTTATAAATCCTTATTGATTACATGATATTACCACTACATAGAAAAAGGTGTGTAGATTTTTTTAAATACATAAAAAAAGGAAAATGAATAAATATTTATATTATATATTTTGTTAATTGAGGATGGAAAAAGTGATTAATTTCAGTTGTTTTGATAGTCAATGTCAGTTTGGGAATTAGCCAAACAGTATATGTTTTAATCACTGTACACATGAGGTTTTCTGATTATTATTATTATTATGATAACAGGATTTTAGATACCAGAGCAATTCTACAGATTGAAATATTGTCTTCCATGAAATCAATTGTGGCTCACTGTATTTATGGTACTGATTTTACAAAGATGATGAATTCAGGGCAAACGGAGCACACTGTGACACTCAACTGCTGATGGATCAGCCAAACAGAAACAGACACCATATGACGCCATGGCCATGCTAGACAGACACACACCAAATAAAGTGACGTTTTACTGTTCCTACATGCAGAACTGTCAACTTTGAAGTCTCCAGACAACGTCTATGTGTTAAAATACTGTGCGTGAAGATAGGCACTAAGAATTTGTCTGCATTACATTTTTATTTCCCGTTCAATAAGTCCAAATGTTTTAGCTTTTTGACAAAAGCGTGTGGAACAATAGACGGATTAACTGCCTTATGATAACTAAATCTGCAGATTACGAGAATAATTTGAAAAATGCCCTCATAGAGGTGAGGAATACTTCAACTTCTATATGATTACCAAAGGTAGGTTCTGTAGATACAGCCACCACCTGAAAGACATTGACAGCTAGCAGAAAGACAACAAGCACATGAAATTGCACCAATAGTTTGAGCGCAAAGCTTGGCAGCAGAGGTTGTGATATGCTTGTGCTTTGAACATATACCAAAGATGCAGCAGCATGTTTCTCCAAATAGCAGCAGAGCAAATGAAAGCCAGAAACATGAAGTTTTGGGATGGGGCGGGCGGCTGCTTGCCTTCCACCGAGCACTGGCGTCCCATGTGGTAAGGGGTGCCGTTGTGCATCTGCAGCTCCCCCCGTGGTTCAGGGAAGATGTGCATTGTGGCGGAGGGGGGCAGTGGAGAGCCATGGTGTGTCTTTATATGCACCTTAAGGTAGGACGCAGTGGAGAAACCTGGGACCAGAAGAACAAAGAACAAGGCAGTGGTTTGACAAACTCAAGGCCTTGACTATGTCGGAGGGAACCCTGGCTATTTGTTATAAATGATCCGACAGATACCTTGATTGGTTTGACCAGAATAAATCTTGAACACTAGAGATTACTGTAGGGGGTGTTATTTCTCAACATTGAAGAGCATTACTTTTCTAATAGACAAGACAGCATCAATCTACATTCCAGTTTAAAGCAAACAAAGGGAGGTGCACATTAAAGACCAATCATAGTACTTTTTGAGGCATGTGCAGGTCCACAAGATGTCAACACCAGCCAACGGTATTGGACTCTGTATGTACAAGGTAAAAGCCATATTTCTGAAGGATTTGTCACATTCAGCATGTGCATTTCAACTTTCCCACAGACCAAACAAACAACTTATTATAAATATGTTGTACACTCAATGCAACCTATCCTTTAAAGACACAACAATAGATTTGAGGGCCACCATCAAATCAGGTATCACAGGACCCTGAAATGAGACAACACAGACCCTGGACAAGGCTTTAGTAAGTCTCAGGGGCTTCCTCCTGTGTTCGGCAGAGAATAAACAGAATTGAGGCGCCAACACAGAGGACACCTTTGTTATTTGTCTAAGGAGACATAGCAAAGCCAGTTAAATACCAAAACTGGATGTTACACATTTGTATCCTCTGAATGTCCAACGGCTTCTAACAGTGTGATGTATGTTGAAGTATTTTAAATGACTACCTTTGTTGCAAATGCCACAGTAGTTATGCGTCCCTTCGCTGTGTTTTTTGAGGTGGTCTGTCATGTAGGCAGCACGCAGAAACTTGCCGCAAACCTTGCAGGGGATTTTGTCCTCATGGCATGCAAGGTGTGACCGGAGGCGATCTCTTGTAGCAAAAGAGGCATTACAAATCTGTAATATAGAAATTGGTAAGACATTAACACCTTTCTCAAATATCATCTTTTAAAAAGCATCACTAGCTTTGACATGAACTGACATATAGATCCTGATTGTTACCTGGCACTTGTGGGGTCTCTCTGTTGTGTGAACCTGTTTGATATGTCCATTCAGGTGGTCTGGTCTGGAGAGAAAAGAACAAAAGTTATGTCTGTGTTCTGTTGTCAAGATATGAACCATTTCTAAGATATTTCTACACAGCTCAAAGTGCTGTGTTTTATAAGCATCCCACCTTTCAAACTGTAGGAAATAAGTCTTAATTACTCAACATTAGCAATAGCAAGCATGTATTCATGTACTACTTTTGTGCAAGTTTATAATCTTTCCATCTATTACCAATTGTTAGTAATTCATGTCGGCTTTGTGAGCATAGAATTATGTCCACATTGTCATAAATGTATATTTCGAAACCGTCCCTCATCACATTTTTGGACTTTTTGTTACATCATTACAACAATTTGAGAATGATTTAGCCCATTAGCTGCATGCATTTTAACCTCCTAATCAGTAGGTGGTGACAGTGAGTTTAAAGCAGGGCCTGAGAGCTGGGAAACTGGTTTGTTTTGTTGAAGACTAATGACTCAGACGACAGGTCACTGTAACGAATGTGCAGCTTTCTAGCAACACTAACCAAAATGTGTATGTATGACAACACTTAAGAGTGTGTCAGGGATTGCAGTTAGTGGCCTTAAAACTAATAATACAGCCTTTCACTCAAACCCTTTCAGAGACTGAACCCGAACCTCTCTTTGTTTACTGGCAACACACAATGACTTCTTATTGCTCAACTAATTTTGCTGTGTTTGGACCTAAGATCAGGATCTATTCTGCTCATGATAAAGTAGCAGAATTGTTATTTCTGTGTATACCTGAAAAGCAGATTAACCGCTTTCAGAACAGCAAGGCTGTCAGCTTTCATTCGTTTCTGCTTTGTTGCAAATATGTGGTTTTACAGTTTTGTGATTGTGAGTACTCACTTTATACCTGCTAGTACTCTCCTTTAGGTATTATGCAGATACACAGAGCTGCATAGTAACAAACAATGTCCAGGTAGGGGGATTTTAAAATTGTGACGG
The DNA here is from genome assembly GCA_943591055.1 of Gobionotothen gibberifrons. Taxonomy (NCBI): domain Eukaryota; kingdom Metazoa; phylum Chordata; class Actinopteri; order Perciformes; family Nototheniidae; genus Gobionotothen; species Gobionotothen gibberifrons. Next base: position 448,958 of record CALSBZ010046848.1, on the reverse strand, counting down.
CAACACTGTTAAGTACAGGAAATGCTGTCAATGTGAATAAAGTTAAACTCACCTTGAAAAGCCTTTACCACAGCTTTGGCACACATAAGGTTTGCCGACCGAGCCGTCATGGGAGCGAACATGGTATGACATCCTGTCCTTACGTTTGAACCGGAGTCCGCACACATGGCATGCGTACGGCTTCTCCCCGGAATGGGAGAGCTTGTGTCGGTTCAGGTGGTAAACATCGCGGAAAACTTTACCGCAAATGTCACAGCCAACATGCCGCCTGGTCCTCTCCCGTTTGCGACCGTTGTCCAGCCCTCCGTGTAACTGCACGCCGTTTTCTTCCAAAGCAGACGGAGACATTAAAGAAAGGCCGCCCGCTGTTGACAGGCTGTCACTGACGTTGTTTACACCGAGGTGTGCTCCATGTTGCGCTTCGTGGTTCTTTAACCGGGAAGCCTCTGTAAACGCTTTACCGCATGTCCCACATGGAAACAGCCCAATGTCTTTTGGAGTGCTGTGATTAAAGTGTACAGCCTCCATAACCCCGCTAGCTTTCTTTGCTCGCCCCCGGTTTCTTTTCGACCCTGGGGATGCAGCGTCGTGCTGAAACGTGTTCCCCGGTATTTCCGTTGATGGGGAAACGGACAGTCCTTCGACAGGCTCCAACAGTGGCATCGAAGGATCGCCACCGTCCTCCAATAACACAATACCGGGGTCTTCACTCCCGTCCACATGCATCTGTGCATCGTTAGCAAAGCTTTGACCGTTCACCAGCAGCCCCGTGCCGTTCACCAGATCCTGCTGCGCCACCGGGAAACCCAGCTCCGCGGCCGCTGTGGCCTGGAAGAGGCTGGCGTCTCCTCCCCGCGACGTGGGGACCATGATCTGGACGTTTGATTGTTTGATTACCTCCTGACATATCTCAATAACGGACCGCATCAGCAGGAACTTGGCAGCTGTCATCAACTCCGGGAAGCACTCGAGTCGCACCACGATCCTGGAGGTGTAGGCGAAGTCCAAAACGTCTTTAAAAACTTTGGGGCTGATTGTGTGCATCTCCAGCTCTCTGGCGTCGCCTTCGCCCTCCGTCTGGCGACTGAACACCGACTCGAAATACTCGCTGCACGCCGCTAACACAGCTTTGTGTGCCGGGAAGCTCTCCTCGCCAACGCGTAGGATCACATCGCAGAACCTGCCTCCATCTTTCCTCTGAACGTTGAGGTTGTGTAGCATCTCCGCACTGTGCTTGCTCACCTGATAGGTGTACGAAGAAGTCCAAGACGGCTCCGCTACCTTCTCCATGCCGAATTCATCCAATAACAATGGTTGTTAGCGTCAACGGTCGGAGAAACAGCAGATTCGTGTGTGATGTCTCGAGCAGTTAGCTACAAAATACAAAACCAACCGCCCCTCCCCGTCGTTTTAGCATCCAACGTTAAACGTTAGCAGTAGCAGCGGGGAAAAATGGCAGCCCCCCAGCTTCCTGTGAACTTTGACCCTGGTTTCTTGAGGGGTGGGGGTCGCTCTTGTTCGGTGGAAAATATTTCTCTAGGGCTTGATATTGAATATGTTTTTGTTGTATTTCTCTCTTTGTAATGACTGTCAGAGTAGCGCCCCAGCAAAGCAGGGGTCTCTAGCGTCTTCTTTACAAAACGTTAACACGCAGGTCTCTATACAGTCTATGGTCTCTTCCTGTCTGCTCTGTTTATAAAACCCCTCCCCCAACCAAACAGTAATACCAAGAGAAAAAAACCCTTCCTCTGTACGAGTGCATTCTGCAAGCATCATTGTATTGTACAAGTCACTAGAGTTAAGTTGTGGTTTGACAAGACAAGAAAATCAATGCAAACGCTCGATCCAGCATTACAATAATGCTTCAATAGGTTGAGATTTTTGAACAGGGTTCAGATCCACTTAGAGTATGTGTAAATATATACATATACACACACAAGATATTGAGATTACACTTATTTTGTCCATTCCCATCTAAGGAGGGGGTGGGCAGAATATTATAAACTTAACCCGAGGTGTGACACAGGCTAGAAAATAGGTGAATCAACACCTGTCAGTATCAACACATTCTGAACACAACTACCTTCACTGAGATATGCCTCAGCCCATTGTATTGAACTAGATTAAGGTTGCAACAACCAATTGTTTTCATTATCCATATTTAAAAATATATATAATTTAGCCTATAGTAAACAAATAGGTATTACCACCACAGGTGCACAGAGGCAAACATGACATTACAAATATGCTGTTTTGTTTGAGCAAAAGTCCCAATAATGCAAAAATAAAATTAAAATAAAAGAGACTGAAATACACAAAAGTTGCTAATTATGTTGCCAATTATGTTTTTTGTCCATTTATCAACTTACTGTTTCGGCTCAAGACTTGCCTGATCAAACAGGTTTTTGAAGGAGATGCCAATCGAAAACAGACTATACTAACAGCATCATTAAGAGCCCTTAAATGTGAATAAAAGCAATCACGAATATGTGCATTTTTTAAGTAGACAATATTTCCCAAATCATATCTTTGACATTACTGCACGGACATGGCCTTTTGACCCAAATTTGTTCCGATGCTGTAGAATCTCAAACAAGCCAATACCGGCTTCCAAATACATTTTTCGCACTCTACATAAAACATTTCCAAACAACCAAGTAACTTACTTTGTTAAATGTCTTGAGCAGCTCAACGATAAGTGCAGAGTACCTTTACATTCAAGCAATAAGTGGTTCATTTTGATATTAGAAAGCGAGCAAGACTACTTTTTTGCATTTCTCCTGTGCATTTGACCAGTCTATTTCCTACTGTCGAGCACGTCTAGTTTGTACATAGTTTAGATTAACACAAAGTGGCCACTTTGTTATTAATGCAGCGGTAGTCTGATTTTGTACTAAAATACATTTTTACTAAACATGTTGTAACAAGCACAACAAGGGAAAGTCCCAATGTATGCGAGAGCTGTTATATATTGGATTGTACACGATACCTAACAAAGTGGCCACTGAGGGTACATATATGGGGAATTCAAAATCCTTTAAAAGAAAAAGGCAAATTGTGTTTACTGAATTTATTTATTAATTCTATTTGTGCTTTTTATAACTTAATAGCACATAAACAAACTGAATCCCAACCACCCTCAACAAATTGACAATGTGAGCAATGCTGCTCCCCTCAGTGACAGGATGGATGGGAGAGGATACAGTTTAAAAGGAAGAAAAAAAACCACAAAGAAAGGCACAACCAGCACTCGCTGCATCCCGCGGAGTTGTCTTGAGACGCTCCAGCCAGTCACATCTACAGAAAAGGGCCACTAGCCATGCCACAAAAGGGGAAGAGTATACACTGGAGTTACTCATCAATCCAACATTTTTCACTAGCAGTAGCCCTTCCTCAGTGCAGTTCAGCAGGGAAGTTCAAGTTGGACAAGACAAAGGAATGCTACCAACTCTTGGGGACTCTATCCTGCAGTTCAACTGGAAGCTGTGAGAGACAGTTTCACCTTCCCCATTTCAAGAAAAAAAAAATCTATATACAGGGAGAATAAGGTTCTTTCCCATGGTCTGTACAATTGGGCCTATACATTATTTACTGCGCAAAGCCTAATACAAAAGAAAAATGTTCACTCAGTCGGCAAAGCAAATGGCCATCACTCGTCTTCCCTTTCCTGCTGATAAGCTTCTTCAAAAAGCAGTGACTTCAAGGTTGAAGACAAAGCATGGCATGGTTAGACTGTCTAGGTCTGTGCACCGTCATCCAAATTAAAGTTCACATTTTTACGGTAACGAGGAGGTGGAGATGGGCGAAAAGGAAAAAAAAGATCTTGCTATCCAGCAGTGTTTATTTTCTTATGGCCGGAACTCCAATTCATCTACGCTTATGACCTTGGCCGGCATGGATGGGAGTGGCTGTTCCAGCATGTCTGACCCAAACCACTGGGCGAGGCCTGGAGGGGGAGGGCCTCCGTGCTGCTGGGGGCCATTTGTCCGGTGAGGGCCATGGCTCTGTGTCTGAGAGCCTGGGACACCATGATGCACTGCAAAAGACAAAAACATAGATTAGTAAGTTAAGAAAAATAAATTAGACGTCTCATCCAACTTGCCCAGTTCTGCCGTTTTCTAGCCTATATATATTTGTCATGGAACATTCTTTACTTTTTCCCGGACCTTTAATTTTAGGTTACTCCTGTGGCAGTATTCAGTGACTTAAACCTATGAGGGGAGGTAAGCCACAAAAACATGCCCACACTCAGTCGTAACAATTGACTTCCACTCACTTGGTCTCTGTTGCTGAAGCTGCTGCTGCATTGCTGCCAACTGCATCTGAGTATTGGTTCTGGGAGGTAGAAGGGGATGCCCTGTTGCACTTAGAGGGTACAGCTGTTGTCCAAGCAGGGCAGGAGGCAAGCCTTGGAGTTGGGCAAGGTCAATGTGTTGTGGGAATATACCTGGCGTGAACAAAAAGAGTCTCAACATCCTTTTATTTACAATTAAGAATAAAGTACAGGGAAAAATACAAACCAACAATTACCTGCTTGAACAAGAGCAGGTCCAAGCTGCTGGGGCTGGATACCTTGTGCCAGCATCCTTTGAACCACGTTTGGGTGGAGCTGGGGAGGAGGGCGCGCCATCGGTACATGGGGGAGCAGCGGTACCGAATAAATAGGACGAGGGAAAGATGAGGGTCCTGGTGGAGCCATGCTGTGAGGATGGTGTCCAGCGGAGCCAGGCCTGAGACGATCCTGGTCCTTGCTTGGCATGTTATGCGAGCCCACCTTTGAATCCCCAGAATGGGAATTGTTCCTGTCCATCGCCTCCAGGTATAGATTTGGGGAGCTGCGGTCTGTAATCATAGAACCAATTATCAGCGTTAGTGTTGTAGAACTTTAGGCGCATTCACACCGCAGTACTTTTCCCACAAAGGTTCATCAGTACTTAGTTCATGAGAACTAAAGAGTTCTCATGAACTAAGTACAGTTCGCGTTCACACCAGAATAAGTCCCTGAGGGAGGATTAGGCAAATGAAGCCGCTGACCTCACTTCTTCTTCTTTGGGTTTACTGGCAGGTCGCAAACCACTTCACGGTGTATACTGCCACCCGAAGTCCCCGTCCGGAAGTCCCCGGGGTTAGGGACTGGCTTCCGTAAAAGCTGCTGGGACTCCCAGCAGCTTCTACTGAAGCCTTCCGAGTAAATCGCCAGAGCGCCGACACCTCCTCATCTCCACCGCTCCCATGTTTTCTTTTGTGTTGCCATAAGTTAGTCTCTCTGTGTTTGTGCGCTGGGCTAATGCTAATAATGCTAATGCGAGGATAATAAAATGGCGGCTTCACAAAACTATTTGGGAGTTTGACGGGGCGTGGTTTGCATTCCACCCAGCCAATCAGACATAGGAACCTTTTTCTCCCACGAAAGTCCCTGCTCTCAAGCAGGGACGGAAAAGGGGGTAAAAAAGGTTTTGTGTGTGAACGCAACATTTCGGAACTATATCGGAACTAAAGTGGGAAAAGTACTGCGGTGTGAACGCGCAGTACTTTTGTTCAAATTAGGAAATGGTTTATTCGTACCTTCTTGAGAGTGTCCTGCCTGGTCCTCCTTGTTATCCGAACGACACGATTGTTCATCTCTGTTTTTCTCTTTTGTAGCGTACATTTTGCGGATCACAGATGTTGGTGTGAATGATGGAGACAGCTGTAGTAAGAAAAACAAAAATAAGTGAACAAAAACAATAATACTTGCAATGCCAAGAAGTATAAAGGTTACAAAAAAACGGTTTGAAAAGTCCAACTTCCCAGGATAGCTGGACAGATAAAGTGTGTGCTCACCATGCTGGTGACAGGGTTGCCTGGAGAGTTTCTTCCAGCAGGCTGAGGGCCTGGACCAGGGGAGTGAGTGACATGCTGCAGTCTGTGAAGGACAAGCACATCAGCAATATGAAGCAATAACATGAAATACACCAAGCTGTATTTGCGATTCATAACAGTTGCTGAAATGAACAAGTAAGACACACGGCTCAATATGAATGAGTTCTTTATAGAGTATCAATATCACCGATTAGCTAAGGAGGCATTGTAAAGCTGAAGTCTGCTATTCCGGAGAAAGATTGTTCATGTCTGAAGTAAAACCCCTGTACTCGTCTCCAGTCAGTGTTCCTTCAGGATATTAGTATGTGCCAGTTATTCATCCTCAGCCACACTGCCTCATCTGAAGGCCTTTTCCCCGCTGGAAAGGTGTTGTGTGGCTCAGGGCTTCACCAACTTGTTGAAGCTTCATTTATGTTATTAATGAATGAGTGCAATAGTCCACCTTGTCCTTCATCGACTCCGCGAGCACTGAAACACTATTAAAAATAAGTTTGTTTAAAATGAAAATCTAGCCTCAATCTATATTGGTTGCCATTTTGCCTTTAAAGAAACAAAAAAACATTTCCACTGTTGAAGAAACTAAAATCTCCTTGACGGAAACAAAGAAACTGTATATTCAGACCTTCATAATTTCACTTTAAATACATAGAATGCAAAATATATATTTTTTAAACATACCTATTGCGAAATAATTTATCCTGTTGTTGCTTGTAGCCAGGATGGAAGGAGTGGTGACCATGTAGAGCGAGGTCCTGTTGATAGGCCAGAGCTTCCAGATCCGCCTGATTCACCGGCATGGAGAGCGCCCTCATCTGGTCAAACGAATAAAACACTGCTGAAGGGATACTTTTCTTGAAAATGTTTGATTTTTATTATAGCAACAAAGAACAGAAGTTGCTGCTATGTGCAAGCTTTAGCTTGCCAGGTGAATGAAAGTCCAATGAAAATTGTTTCGGCATTAACTAGTCCATTAAAGTTGAATCAGATTTCTATCATACATAAAAAAACACCACAATAACTTCAGTTGGCGAACTTTACCACATCGTATGTGTATGTGGTAAAAAACTGTTTACGGAACTAGAGTCATTAAACAGTGGTTCTTACTTTTGTATCATGAGATCTAATTGGCTCCAGTAAGTATCAACCAATTTCCATTGTTAAAATTACCTGTTGCTGTACAGCAGATCCCGGACTGATAGACCTGTGTACATCAAAGTGTTCTGGCAGCATGGGCTGATGACTAACAGAAAAGCCTTGGATTTGAGGGAGAAAAAAAGAATCACTCTGCTGGTCTGACAGATATTATCTACTGGACCAACACATGTTGGATGGATTAAAGCCCATTGATAGAAAGAGGCTGCAACATGCAATGCACTTACCTCCTGAAGGATGCAGGCGACTGTTGTAGTATTCAGGTGAGGGGGCCCTCTGTGGAAAGAGAGGGGGTGATGGGCCTTTGTGTAGCAGGCCATGTAGAGGGGGCGGTGCAGTTGGGCCCTGAGAGTTTCCCAATAGATGTCCAAGTAGTATAGGGGAGTTACTACGAGGAGGCCCTCCCAGGAGCTCCTACAATATAAACACATTACAAAATGTCACAATTCACTTTAATGCGATTAATCCAGCATTGAGCTTCAAAAGCCAAACTATGTATGAGCTATACAAATGTAGGAAGGAATTGTTTTCTCCGCCCCATTAAATATAACCTATATGTGCCAACCTTCCCCCAACAGCTCAGGTGAAGGAACCCTTTTAGATACAGCGCACAAAGTGAACAAGTGCATTTATAGTTTCTTATTCATTCTCTTCTGACCATTACTGTATTCAGCAATAAGGTGGATTCATGCATTTACATCATTTTTCCAACAGTATTAATGAGTTTCAGTCTGACCGCTATAGGACTTTTTACACTTTGCATTACTTTTCTGTCAACTGCTGACAAAGTTTTGAGAGTCTACAGAGTGCTTCACAAAATGTGGCAGCATCTAATGGCTAGTACACCTGCCGTCCTCAGTGCATATAGCCGTCTTCCCAGCAGGGAACATACAATCATTCCAACCGCACAACAATTGGGACATTTTAGGCAGCCTGTAGTAAGGTTGGAAATTCGAAAATAGTCTCGAGGACCCAATACAAAATGCAGAACTTTCAAATACAAAAACACTGGGAGCAGAATAATTGAGCCACAATTAATTGAGCAGCCGCTGTTGAAAAGGGCCACAACACACATCATTTCCTCTGCATTCAAGTTGACTCTTCATCTACTGCAAAAACTATTTAGTTTGGGAACAGGAATAATAATCACAGGAAAAGGGACCTTAAATACAGTGTGTCCCTACTAGGGATGGGTATCGAGAACCGGTACTAAGTCAATACCGGTACCTGATTGGACGGTATCGGTATACCGTTAAGCCGCTGGACAAACGGTGCTGCTATCGGTATATCTGTTACGTCTACTTCCTTTGTTTAACTTTAAAGCATTCTGGTTGGTTGGGAACCCTCATCCCGTGTGATGTATCCGGTTTGAGACAACTCTGATTGGCCATTGTAAATGCCACTCGTCATCTCTCAGCGCTCTCTCAGCGCTCTTATTATTGTTGTGAGAGTGGCATGGCGGACAGAGCGAAGTGATCGAAGGTCTGGGTGCAAAATGTAGTGGCGATAATGCAAGGTGCAATCTATGCACTCAATTAGTTGCTTGTAAAGGGGGTAACACGAGCAACTTAATGAAGCATTTGCAAACGAGACACTCATTGAATCTAAAACGAGCTCCCTCCCCTTCCGGTGGAGCTCCATGGGACCCCGGAAGCGGAAAAATATACATTGAAGTCAATGGAGAAAATGGAGAGGAAAAGGTTATCTTTTGATCCCGTTTGAATTGTGACGAGTGCCACGAATGACACATATGATGTTTGTCAATCTTAAACAATAATTTCCATGTCAAAAAAGTCACAGTTTGTCGTAAAACTGTTGAAATATAAGACTATGAAAAATACGCAACTAGAAAGACTACAAATCCCAGAGTCGCGTAAGTGATGTCACCATTGTTTTCCTCCACGAAGAGATATCTAATATCAGCGCGATATATCATCGATATATATGGCGCTGGCTAAGATAAGATAACTTTAACAAGATGCCTGTGTGCTTAGTACCAGGTTGTTATCATACCAGCAATGGGTCTTGCTCGTTCTTTCGCCTCCGTCTGATGAAAGGACCAGGAGTGGCTGGATCAAGTTAGCTACCTAGCTAGTAGCTAGCACGTTATTAGCATTACACCGGTGTCATTTTTATTAGCCTTAACATTAAGTAACCCAACATGTTAAACAGTAAGAGTAGTAGGCTAGTCATATTTCGTGAACCCTTTGAAGAGTGCTGTCACAGCGGTGTGATCATTCTATAATACGCAACTTAAGCCTGGGGGAGAAATGCTAACGGTAACGCTAGCATTGGCGATTTTTTTTTTCTTCTACGTCATGCCATCTGCACAAATGGTTGACATTAAACATTAAAAAGACCAGGCAGTTCAGAGAGAATCAAAGGCAGACAGGCAGGCAGGCAGACAGGCAGGCAGGCAGCTTTGCATGACATTCTTCTGGACATGTTTCATTGTGGTGATAGTGAGTGTAGTCAATCCTTTTGTTGACAAGACAGACGGACATCTTGGTGACGTGTGTTGTTCTGCCCTACCGGAGATGTAGTTCACTGAGCAGTTTCACACAAAAAATGTGTAACTTCACAGTTTTACGACACATTTTTATTTTATTGACTTGCAAAATGTTCTTTTAAATTGACAAACATCATATGTGTAATTCGTGGCACAATTCAAACGGAATCAAAAGATAACCTTTTCCTCTCCATTTTCTCCATTGACTTCAATGTATATTTTTCCACTTCCGGGGTCCCATGGAGCTCCCCCGGAAGGGGAGGGACTTCGCCTCTATAGTGCTAGCGGGCTTCAGCCGCGCCAGCTCCTACACCTATAATAATGTGGCCTTTCATTGAATGCTTTATAAACCAGTTAAACTTACAGATGTCATTGTGAATTGGAAAACTGCATTTAGATGTTGTTAAAGGGCAACGTTTCAATGTATGGTTCAGCAATTGTTGGTCGTTTACTAGGAATTGACATATCTTAAGCTCAAATACTTTGTTCTATGTTTAAACCTTCAGACACATGTTGACGTGTTTCAGTTCAGCACATCATTTATTTTGTGATGATTTAAAAGTACAATCCAGAATAATATACGTACTCGCCTTTATCTTTTTACCAATTTCTTCACATCACAGTTTTGCATGATGTCACTGTAGGACAATGTTTTAAGGATCTCTTGTCGAGCTAGGTTGTCAGTTTGAAATGTCTGGATGAAGATGTAAATGATTTACAAATGTTAAAAAAAAAATGCCTCATCCTCTGTCTGAGGGAAAACCCCAAAAAGCATGATGGGCGAGCCAGGCTCCTTTAAATTATTTTATTTATTTGTGTCTGCTTCTGAGAAGCCAATGTGTAAGTTATACAATTATTTCTGCAAGAAAAGTACAACACAATTACTGTTTAATCTTCACATCTTGTATTCATGTCTATAATTTTGAGCACCAAATTATTGAAAAGTATCGATAAGAGTATCGAAAAATACCGGTACCGATAAGCAGTACCGGTACCGGTATCGATAAAATCCTAACGATACCCATCCCTAGTCCCTACTGAGACCAGATTGGACTGAATATAATTGCACCTGGCTCTGTTCTTGTATATAGTTACCTACTGGACATTGAGCACCTCTAGCAAACTAAACATTTAACAGCCCTGGCCTGACAGGATAGTGAACATACACACCTGGAATATGTTCTTCTGCTGCTGCTGCAGCAGCTGCTGCTGCTGCTGCTGCTGCTGCTGTAGCTGTTGCTGTAGCTGTAGCTGCTGTAGCTGCTGCTGCTGCTGCTGCTGTAGTAGCTGCTGCTGCTGCTGCTGCTGCTGCTGCTGCTGTTGTTGCTGTAGCTGCTGCTGCTGCGGAAGCACCTGAGCTTCAGACAGTGTAATCACAGCTGGGTCTGAATGTTGCTGCTTTACACAGGGGAGAAACAATTAGTGGCACGTTCAATGCAAGCCAAAACGACAGTTTCCCTGCAAAAATCCATCCTAGTAAGAGCTTGTGGTAGACATTTAGAAGTGTCAAAACACAAATTGGAATAGAGGCCTTCAGGTATCAACTGATAAAATGTGGAACTGTATCAATTACAGAATTTGGTTAAACCCTTTCAACTGCAAACCCACTGCGATGGATTTGTACACAAGAGTTGTAATCCAAATGTCCCTCAGGCAAGTCGGATCTGCCTTTGGATACCCAATATTTTCATCTTTGCACAATGACACAGCTGACACTTCTTGTCACAGTATAAAGACACAACTAGATTAGAGATAAAGGAAACCTCCAGCTTATATACATCACTCAAACAAAGGATATGTAAACAAATGAATGCCCATCACTCTGTAGATTGTCAGTTTTTTTTTTTTTTTTTTTTTTTTTTTATAAACGTGACCTATCCAAGTTGAGCTGGAAAAGCTTCCATGAAGCTTCAGACAGATTTGTCTGTTACGAATCGGGGGAAAGCATGTGTTAAGATAAAACCATATAAATAAAATACTTACGTTGTTTGTGTTGGTTTTGGGGTGAGTTGGCAGAGTTCCACTTGCCTTCATGCTGCTGACCAGATTATTAAAGGCTGACATGTCCGTGTCACGCGAGCGGGGCCGGACGCTGGGGGCCCCTGTTAAAGCCTCCTCTAGATGCTGCGCCATGAAGGGCGTGCCGTTTCCTCTCTGCGGAGGCGGCACCTTTCGCACCTGGGGTTCTGAGCTCAGCTTCATCCCCTTCATCCCTCCCTCCACTTCCTCCAGAGAGAGCACCGCTCCACAGTTAGCTGGGGACAGATGTATACCATTTCACTTTCAAGAGAAATTACTGTCTTGGCCAGCTTTGCAATACACAATATTCAAAGTGATTGTCTTCTTAATCCAATTTTCAGCTAAACAGCTGCAAAGACTTTTTTTTGTATTCATCTAAAAGTGTTTACAATTGTGTACCATATTAGCCATGTATTGCTACTAAAGCTCATTTGAGACAGCATGCTCATATATCAATACTACCCAACTATACATGAACAAGATGTCTAGTGCACATTATAGTTCTAGCTAAATTGTGTGAGGGTATAACTCTACTGTGAACATGTTTAAGTTAAGTTTCACTCACTGCTTTCCCGTAGTCGCGCCTTGTTCACAGACAGGGTGGAAAGAAGAGGCTTCAGGTCTATTTTGGCCTTGTGCAGCAGCTCCAGGATGTCCACCTTCTCCTTGCACTCCGATGATTGAATAGGTGTGAAGTATGAGACGGGGCCTTGGCTAGAGGACGGGCCACGTGGCTCCAGCCCTTCAGAGGAGCAAATAGTCCAAACATTCAGTACACTTGACACAGAAACACAGGGTTTGCGGGCATGAACATTACAAAGGAAGAGTCCACAAAGCCAGTAATCACATAGCACTGGAGTTTGGTGTCCACACAATAAGATTTGAAAGGGCATTTAGTTTGACCCCCTGGTGATTGAGACTATGAACAGTGAGTAAGTTACTGCATCATTTTAAAATGAAACACAAGTAGAGTAGCAAGCAGCATTACTGCCCCCTGAAATCTAACTAGGGATACCAGGGTCTTTGATGTTAATGTTTTCATAACTTGCATGTCAAAACACAGTTTCAACTAGGGCTGCTCGATTATGGCAAAAATCATAATCTCGATTATTTGGGTCAATAATTGATATCACGATTATTAAAAACGATTATCCATTTACTTTGAAAACATCCATTTATTGGAGAAAAAAAAATGGAACAGTGTGTTTTTAACAGTTGATTACCCTGTACTTTAAGTATAATTCAACTGAAAAACCAAAAAAAAAAAAAAGTAAAATAAGAAAATATATAATCGTTTTATTTAGATTATGTTGTTTTCATAACCGTTGCAAGCCAAAATCGTAATTGCGAATAAAATACGATTAATTGAGCAGCCCTAGTTTCAACCAATAGCCATGTTGAGCTACACAGTGAGATGGAATCGACACAATGAGATTTAGCTTATTTGGCAAAAATCGAATCATTTACCTGCAAGTTTTTCCAGCTCCTCGTGGGGAGTGGACCTCAGACTGCTGGACCGGCTGCCTGAAGGACTCAGGTTGCTGGAGAACCACTGACTGAAGCGGCTAGCCGAAACAGGTCCATCCCCCAAAACATCCTCGATCATCTGCAAGACAGAAAAAGGCGCCTGTGAAACAGAGTGAGAAACACAAATAACTGAAGGCCGAACGGTACAAGGACAGAGCTGGCACTTACGTTTGGGCGTTTTTCCATCGATTTAGCACAAAATGTGCCAGAAGATAGAAGACTTTAAATACACTGCTGTTTGGCCTTGTGTTGATTTAATGCCACAAATCCTTTCTTATTTAGATTGTATACTGGCTCATTTGCAGGTCTAATGCAGGTCTAATGATGGGCATACATTTGGATTGATGATACCTTTTAAACCCCTTTACCCCCATGCAATAGTTTGCCGACAAAAATATTTAGAAAAGTTAACCCTTAAGTGACATAACCCACCACCACAGATCAGGTTTAGTGAGTTGAAGCCGGTGCAGCAGAGGTAATGTAAGAATCTGCAATACTTCGATTACTTATTTTAAAATTATACAAGACCGTATGATAAGATCATGTAATTTGTGGAGTCAGATTTGTGTGGGGGTAGCTTGAAAACCTCTACTGTTAAAGTTCAACTTACTGGAAGACTACAACAGGATACAGGAGTTATAAACGCCATCCCATCTGTGATGTTCACACACTGAATATAAAATCACCCAACATTCCACACAGTGCACCCCAGTACTTACAGAGGCCAATCCTGGCATGGTCTTCTCCAGATTGAAGAACTCATTGAAGTCAAAGTCTCCAGTGGTCTGCTCAGGCAGGACATCAGGGTGGGGAACCTCCTGATCGGCAGTAGGACGCAATCCTGAATCTTGCTCTTCTGACTGTCCACCGTTACATTCCACAGCTGTACAACAAAAATCAAAATCTTAAATATCCATCTGAAGTATGCTAGTTATCCAAATAGTACCATGCAATTAAATAATTTCTGAAAACTCATGCCTTCTCTGATGGACTCTGCCCGCTTTCTTGATCGCTTGGACTTATTGCGCCTATCATCCTCAAGGATTTTGTCGTCAAATCCAATGAGCTCAATTGTCTCAGACTGGCTGGTGGGACCAGCTGAAAACCACTCGGGCTCCTCCTCTGCATAAGAGTCATTCCTTCTCCTTTCACTGAACACACGTTTGTCCCCAAAATCCCTCTGCTAAGGATGAGACAAGAGAAACATAATGACTGTTAAACCCTCACAAGCTTGTTATAGGGACGTCTCCTGAAATAAACTTTTTGCATGAACCAAGCACACTCATGAAGCAGGACTGTTGAGTTCCTCTTAAGTAGAGAGCTCTATATCTATGAGCAATCGTACTTACATTAGCATTTATAAGAAATGCTAATCTCAATCAACTGGGAACAAATGTGTGTCTAAAAGCAAAGAACACCAACCCGGAATCTTTTATCTTTGAAGTCTCTCTCTCGTTCCCTCTCTTTCTCTACCCGGGCTTCTCTCTCAAATGCACGTGCAGCAATTATGCGGCCGCTGCCGATCCTGCGTGCTCCTCCTAGACGGAGACTCTCATTCTCCTTATTTTCCAGGGGGCTGATTGGGCGACGGACATGGGGTGCAAGTGCAGCGTTGCCTTGACATCCACCTCCAAAGCTGCGTCGCTGTGGGCTCAGTATGACATCCAGATCATCCTCCTTTAACCTCTCACGAGGATCTGAAAACAGTGCAGCAAAATGGCTCGGCTTTAGAGGATGTACTCGTTTAACACTCAGTCACATAACCAACAATCCAAAGTCAGCCTAAATAAAATACTTTCTCAAGAGAAATTGTTCATTTAATTCCTGGCTCTATTATATTGTCTTCTTATTCAAATATGTGTTAAAGTATAATTCGAGGCTGCTGAATGATTAGGAGGTCTGAAAATAACAGTATCCTTTTCTTGATACTTGTACTGCTTCATAACATATCAGTAGATCACTTCTGACAAACTTCCTTTAATGGAAAGTAGTATCATTGTATGCACCATGTTTGAATGTTGAACCATGAACCAAGTTTCATGTTTTGAACCTTAATCGTCAAGTTTGTAGCTTTCGGTAATTTACCTGGGATTCTTCGTTTCAAAGGAACTCTGTCATCCACATAGTCCTTCTTAAAACCTTCCACTGGAGAGCTACGCTCTGACGTGGGGTACAGGGAGGCATGCCACTTCTCAGGATCCCAGACACCTTCACTGTATCAAAAGACCATTTAAAAAAAAAAGTTCAAAACAAAACAGTTAACGCTGCATTTCTTGTGTTCTGCATCATTCTATTGAAAGCAGTTCTGATATGCATTTGACTTAAGTGTTAATATTAATAATGTGTTAATCAAACACACACTCATTCATGACTAAAAAATAATTATAAAGTAAACCACTTCCCGAATAACTCGGACGAAAAAATCAGAAGGTCTTTGCAGAAAGGACAATCATTTCAGTAGAAAACACAAACCGGGTGATGATTAGGTGTTAGACAAGACTAAAAGTACTTCTCAGATTGCCACATAAGCAAAAGCTTTGCAAATCAAACAGCTAGACTTGGAAGGTCAGAATATTATCAGCAGATGTCCTGAAAATTTGCTCCATAACTAAAAGCTACGCAATGCTTTCTTTAAATAAAAAATTGGGTGTAGAAACATGTGAAAGACAGCATTTGTCATTTACTGTAAAAACAAAACAAAAAACGCTATGATATACCATTGACCCAAATCGAGGCAGCCTCATTTTACATAATTAGCCAAACAACACGGTGTGGATTTTTTATGATATGGAATGCATCCAGAAAATACATTCTTACCTGTCATATTTATCAGAGAGACAGTCTGGCCGTTCATTGGATACTGGCAGTTCTTTTATTACCAAAAGCTCCTCCTGTATAATAATTAATATTGGTTTATTTGTGTTAGGAAAAATTCTGCATGGTTATTTTGCTGTCATTTTAGTCATGTCTCATCACCTTGGAGTATCTGAAAGGAGTCGTGGCTGCTGGCTGCTCAACTTTATCCACGGCAACATCGCCATTCTTCTGTTCTAAGCCAGCATCGCTCTCCATGACTGATTTCAGACACAGAACAAACTTTCTCCAGACCAACAATGACTCTGTTCCTGTTGGAAACACATGCAACGTTTCTAGGTTAATACAATTGCTCCACTGGCTTTTTTAGAATAAAGCCTTTAAAAACGTAAATTGATACTTCAATACAAGCAGTCTTTAAATAACGCAACAGAACGTCTTATTTAAATCAACGTTTTGCTGCGGAAAAACAGAGCCGATATTTTAAACTTTTTGCATGGAAAGACGAAAACAAAGAGGATAAGTTAATGCCTCAAACGTGAACAAAAAGCAAACAATTATACACAAATGATTAATACACTTATATTACGTCGAGCTAACTTACACTGGGACGCTGTATACTAATTAGGAAGTTAATTGACAACAGCCAGAGACCGGTGACAAGAGAAGTGACACGTCAATTAAAATAATTTACCTAGCCTTAGCGTTAATTGCCAGAAAAGTTAATATCCGGGCTGTGAATAAAATCGTTTGAGATACATCTCCGGCTAGAAAAATTGCAGACATTTATTGTTAATTCTGCTAAATTAATATTTTGTTTACCGTTCAAGGGAAATATGAGCTAACAATTAGCTACAACATTGGAAAGCTAAGCTAGCGTCCCACACAGTTAACTCTATACATCATTCGTGATGTAAACTGTGTACAATCGACTGGCTTGCAAACATATTGATAACAAACACAGTCAACTCACTCAGTTCAAATGAAGCGTTGAATACTGGCTGATAACGGTCGAGCAGCTGCAGTTCACGGTTAGTTAGTTAGCTAGCTAGCTAACCTAGCACCTTCAGCTAGCTAGCTAACTAGCTGGGAAATGGGGATAAAGCCCACCCAGCGAGTACCAAATACAAAGCCGGCCGAGTTGTTTCAGTTATTTCAGTAAAAGCACACTTAACTGGGGTAACTAAACAAAACAACACCGGTCAAAATAACAAATTAATTTACACGGAGACTGTGTAATCTCAAAGTATTGTCTGCTCTATCTATGTTTTCTAAGTCGTAGCACCAATTTTCCTCTGATCACCGCTTTAAGAAGGTCCTCGGAAAGATTACATTGTGTCCTCCGCGCCTGTGTAGAATTGTATATGCTGTGGTGTGCATTGGCCTTGTTGTATTTTAATATTAACACTGTGATATATACATTGTATGTTACGAGTAAGATAATTGTGTTAGTCTTGATAAACATTGGTAAAATAAGTCGGATTTGCTTTGAAGGAGTACAACTCACACTAAATGTAAGAACATCAAAAAGGCATTGTTTTGGGCAGCCTCTCATTGTCTTGGGGTTTGCCTGATTTGTTACTCAGTAATATCCGTCTGCGGTGATTCTTTGTGAAAAAATGTTCCGTCTGCTCTGGAAATATACACAGTCATTACCTGTTTGCTGAGGCAACATAGTTGCACATTTAGCTTGAATTTACTGTCTGTCATTTTGTGTTTTGTTTTTGAGAAATGGGTTGTTTTTTAAGCTAGGTTCAACAACAACACAAATAAATAGTGCACGTTTTAATCGTTCGAATCAACCACATTTAAGTGTTTTAAAATGTTTACATTGTTATATATTAATTTGTTTAAGTAGGGTCTCACCTGAAAATATATTGAACCATATGATATGCAGAGAAAAGACAAACAAAAATGTTTTTTAAAGCTTTACATTCAATTTAAAAGACATTACAATTTGTTTTAAATATTTGTATTTCCCTGTAGCCTATATATGTATCTGTTTCATACTTCTTTTAATTTGTGCTTTCTATAACTCAAATACAATTAAAATAAATGTGTAGTTGTGATAACCCGCCCTCGCGAGCTGTCCAGGACTGACATTACGAGTGGACCTTACTATGGAAGGACCCCGGGGCAGCGACAATATAAATATCTCGTAATTAAAATAGTATTGTTTATAGAATAAGTTCATATAGCCACTGCCTTGTATTCAGAAGGACATATTATTAAACAGTGTGAAAACACACACATTTAACGACCACCAAGTGAACTCAGCGCAGTGTACACCTGTTGCCGTTGACGACCCACACGCCACACCCCCTGTCATGTGACAAGGAAAAACAAATGCGCGGTAGTTACCTAAATAATAATCACTCCGTAATGTGTTAGTATTCCAACTTTTATTTCAGATGTGATGTCGGGTCTCTTTCGTTCTTTAAGCCACAGGTCTGAGTGAATATCATGCAGAGTTCCGTCGGCAGAAAGCGAGATACGAGCAGCCGTGTCAGCTCTGGTGCTGAAAGAAAACAAGTCCGCAAAGTTCATACCAGAAAGATACCATACAGAGTGGGATACAGCTGGAACAAAGGCGGAAGACTCAAAGAGCTGAGACTAAGGTGCAATTTACTTTATTACCACTTCTATTCAATTAAATATATTGTTCCATAGGAACGTTTGTCTATGACAGAAACCTACAGCTATGTTTTGATGAACTGTACACGTGTTCACTTATTTACATTTTAAATGGTACAGTGCTTATATTTAGGACCAGCTACTCACTGTTTTAACTTTATCGTCATTTCTAATTTCTTTGTTTGGTTTGTGATCTTACCTAACTTTGTTTTATTGTCACTGCTACAACTACATTTCTCAATCAATATATGTTTATATAATCTTATATAACAACACATATACAAATTGAATCATACATAGACAGCACATTTAATTATTATCCATTCCCTATTTTATAATTAACAATTAATTTTCATTTATTGCAGGCACTTGGCAAGGAAGTTTCTAAGGATATGGATGCAGAACACCTTTGGCCGAATTCTTCCTCATAAAGCCAAGTAACATTCATTTTGCAAACTAGCGTCATTAAAATAAGAAATAATTGTATTGTTTAACGATAGGAGCACAGTCTGTTCCCCACTTTATTTTCATTCTTAATACTGTGAACCTGTGTATATCCCCTAGATGTTTGTACATTAATGCTGGGCTATTTTCTTTCCAACCAGTTAGATTGTGCATTATTTTTAGTTTAAATTGTCATTTTAAATATCTATAATGTAACGTTTTGCCATTCCATAAGTTGTAAAAAGCTACTTTGCAACTAACCAGATTCTTATTTTGATATCAAATGTCCTTTCTGACTCTGAGTTCTCTAATCCAAGTTAATATTCTTTATGGCACGCTGCAGGTCCCACTGTGACAGCGTGGTTTTGCGACGGGCCTTTGAGGGATGGAGAGACGAGTGGTGGACCTCCAGGAGGGAGTGGAGTCTTTCAGTGCGGGCTGAGTGTCACTACAGGTACAGGTACACTCTGTCTGCTGATCACAGATATAGATTGTAGTTTTGTCTTCTAATCATGCCATCTTTGTTTCAGGTATTATCTGTATAACCTGGCATTCCATAGCTGGCGAAGGTTTTTGTCGCTGCAGAGGGAAAAGAAAAGAAAAGTCCAAAAAGCTCAATCTTTTGGTATGCACATAAAATGAAAGGATTTCTAAAAGTAGGCCTCTCACGATAATTAAGTTATTGGACTTATGACAGCAGTATATGACCTCAATCTTTTGTTATATACACAGTCCTGCTGTGGGAACATTTTCGCTTTAAGAAAAATGGGGGTGATACTATATGTCTAACTAATATTTCACTTGAATGGAAGTTAATTGTTTGTTAAGGAATTCATGTTTCTCTATACCCAAATGGGCCAAATGTAAACTATGTATTTATCTGCAAATGTTGTTAACAGAGTGTCCATTTAATAACATTTTTGGGTTATGCGATTTATCTTCTATTTCTTTAGGATAAAAATAAATCCCTAATACCATGCAGCAAAATTACTTATCATGACAAATGTATGTTTTGTAAGATATCAGAAGCAGCTGTTTATCATTATGATTTCCTTAACTAGCTGACCGGCAGCAGATGAGTCTGGTCTGGGAACGATGGAAGGTTTTCATAGAAACGAGACGACAGAAGAGAAAGATGCTTGAATCGGCCGTTGAGCGGAACAGACTCGCAAGCCTGCAGTAAGATCATTCTATTTACAAACCTGACTCAGACTTGTAATGCTTTGTGGATTATTGATTGTAATGCTTTTGTGTGTCTTTCACCTCTTCAGTTCAGCATGGAGCTTGTGGCAGGCTCTGCTGCGGCGATATCAGGACCTTCAAACTTTGGAGGATCAAGCTCTGAAACAGAGGGCACTAACTTTACAGAGCAGGGTAAAGGCATAATCCAAGACACCCATGAATCACATACTCTCAACATTTTGATGAGGCTGGTCTCCTTCTTTTGTGTTTCATGTGGCAATGTGCCTTTTTTCTTATAGACTTGGCTTCAGTGGAAAGACATGCATAGAGCTGCTTGTTGCCAGAAAGAGAAAGAATCCAAAGCGGCACTTCACTTCATCCTCAGACTGAAAAGAAAAACACTAGCTCGTTGGAAAAGTTATGTGTTGTGTCTCCAAACCAAGAAAACATCACAAGGTCTTTCTTCATTTCACAATAACCACAAGCACATTCAATCTATATGTCTCATGTTCACATTTTTCTTTTTTAAACGTGATGACTACATTTTCTTTTTCTTTTAGCTATGGCTCAGCGTGCCTTTGATCTCCGCTTGATGATGACATGTTGGAATGAATGGAGCAGTGCGTTGGATCGTAAACGGAATGAGGAGGAACGTTTGCAAACCGCGGAGCATTTGGCCATACGGACCACCCAGCGAAGAACATTGGAGCGCTGGAGAGCTTGTATCCTAGTCCAAACCTAAAATAAACATACCTTTCATTTTCATCCAGCTACTGCATTATGAGTAGACTAGTAAGTGTTTATGATTCTCAGTAAAGTAGTTTGATACTTGAGCCTGTCAGCAGATGTGTCGTTGTGTAGAGAAGAGGCTGAAAGACACAGGACTGCAAGTCAACATCATCATCATCAGCTACTGGTAAGAAAAAGAGTAAAGTAAGCAACTGCATGTGAATAGAGTGTGCAATAATTCATTGTTTTGTTCATCGTGCGCTCTTTTTGCAGCGCGCTGGATTGCAGGGCCTTTCTGTTAACATCATCAGGAACAGAACACACCGTCTGAACAACAACATGGCGGTCCAACATTACAGTCAAACTGTAACTAATAAACAAACAATCATCCCTACGACAGTGTCAATGCCAAACATTAACTAACGTTTCCAAAGATGTAATGCTTCTGTTTTTCCTAGGTGACATGTAGGTATTGGAATCTGTGGCGGGACCATCAGGAGGAGGCTGAAGACAAGAGTTTTCAACCACTAACAAAAATGGCGTTGACTAAATACAGGTGCTTTACATATAAGTGGAACATATATGAAATGCTTTGTAGTCGTTGCTTCCGAGCTTCACACATGTTGCTTATTTGATGTAAAGATTTGTCCTGTTGCATGATTGGTGTATGCATTTGGACTTCTCTCTACAGCACGTCCCTGTTGAGCAGCTGTTTACAACACTGGAGAGAGAAACTTGCCAAACAGCAACGCATGCAGGTATTTGTTTGGGATCCAATAACAGAATAGAGAAAACGAAACCTAATGTGAAAACGTATAAATCAGTTCAAACTGTAGGAAACAATAGGTGAGAATATGGGTTGTATCTGTGTGATGCGATCTCTTAAAACACAGTTGAATTGCCAACTCAAACGCACCATGCTTTTCTGCAGGTATTGGAGCGCCGTGCAGACATTTGGTTTGCTGAACGCATGTTGCCTCACTGTTTCAACTCGTGGCTTGAGTTTACTCTGCAGAGAAGACTCCATAAACAGAGGAAACACACGGCAGAAGTCTATAATCGGTGAGTTACCAACCCCATGACTTTTGGGCTGCTAATAACAAATATTTTAATTATAAAAAAATCTGATGATTATTTTTTGGATGAATCATTAGTTCTATAAAATGTAAAAAAAGAGAGAAATATTTATATTCGTGTTTTATGAAAATCTTCATACGTTTTTGGTCCAAAACCAACAGGTATTCCATTTAATATAAATAGGATTTTTAGCAAAAATAATTCTGTGGAGTGACTATCATTTGATCAGCTAGTCATTTCCAAACCAGCAACAGCTGAACTGTGTGTCGCCTCTTCCTGTGTTTTCAGGCAGCGTCAGTACTCGTTGGTGTTTTACACCTGGTGGGGGGAATCGGAGAAACACAAAGAGCAGATGCTTTCTGAGCGTTTGGTATGTCGGCTGTAAAGAGAAACACAAACTGCTGCATGTTGTTAATGAGGAGGGCTGCTCTGTATTCCATACTGACTGTGAACTTGCTGTTGTCAGGCTATCCTACACGAGGAGCGCTGCCTCCTGCAGAGAGCCTGGAGTCGCTGGAAGCTGCGGACAGAGCAGCAAATGGATGAAGAGCAGAAATGGAAAGCTTCAGAGCGTCTCTACAGACACAGACTTCTTGACAAGACGATGAAACAGCTGAAGGACAACAGCACTGAGATGCAAGACAGGTGAAAGGATACAGAAGTTTGAGTAGAGTGGTGTAACCTGCCGATCTGTTGGCTAACACTTACTGCTGAACACGTTTGTTTGCATGTCAGGAGAAATCGTGAGCAGCAGGCTTATCATCGGGGGGACATGCGCTGCTTGAGATGGGCTGTGGGAAATTGGAAAAAGGTAACTGTGGTTATTGTTCACATCTGTTCACACAATATCTGAGGCGTCTGTTGTTTTGGCTTCAAGGTGTAAAGAGGGACAAACCTGTTTAGGTCTGGAAACTTGTAGACTTGAAAGTTTGAAACCATTCTATTTTTTGTTTGTCCAATGTCAAATTACCTACACATGCAGCTCATTTGAAAGCTCATCACTGGACTGTAACACAGCTCATATGGGTTTATAATCCAATTTTTTTATTTATTTAAATACAAATGGTGTGTATGTGTAGAAAATGACTAATAACAACAAGTCCAACTATATCGAGATACTCAGTTAAACAGCTCAAAGAAAATAATCAAACAATCACCTGTGTGTTCGGTCAGTGTGTTCAGAGCCAGAGAGAGAAGAAAAGCAGACTGAAGCAGATGCAGCAAATCTATGAAGTTAAACTTTTGAACCGCACGTTTGTGGCCTGGAAGGTACGTCGGCATTTGTTATCGCAGGATTTCTTAAGATGAGGAGTAATAAATATAAGGCTGATGCTGTATTCACAGAAGCACCACCTGCAGATGTGTCAGACCTATCGACACGCAGAGGGACTTCACAGACAACAAAAACGGAACTTTCTCAGGTAACAAACACAACATGTTGTTTATATTCTCTATGACTGCCCCCTCTTTGTCAATTAGTTAGTTGACTAGCTAGTTGTATGGTCTTAGTCCCTGAAAATGTTTTCATGTTAAATTGCTTTTTTTTGGTACAGAAAATCTATTTGACATGTGCAAGTCGATTAAGAATTTCTTTGGACACCCCCTGACATTCTCTTACATCTGCATGTGCTCCTGTTTACTTTTTCCTTCCATATGACCCATGTCACCTTTCTCTTCTTTTTCTCAATGCTGTCTCTCCAGGACGGCCCTGTGTGTTTGGAGGGAGAACGCCGTGCTGCTGACAGAGGTCAGGCTCCAGGAGCAACGAGCACAAAATCACTTCCAGCATTTTCTTCTACTTAAGGTTGTTCAGCATTTCCCTCATATCCCTAAATATCATAGTTTTACATTTGTGGGAGACTTTGCTCATCGCTGTCTTTTCACTAAATCTTCAAAGGTGTTTCTGGCGTGGAGGGAGGCAGCAGCATGTTCAGTGTCCAAGCGCCACCAGCAGGGGGAAGCAGTCAACAAGGCTCAGAGGTCCATCAATCAAGGTAACATCAAAACTCCATATGCTGTTAACATTTATTTTCTGTTAGCAGATCATGCTTGTATGTTAATGTCCCTTAAGTTCCCTGAATGTTACTGTTTAATGAGATTATTGGTCGTAATGTATATTTCTTACACCTACAGCTTGACAGTTGGAAAGTTTTAAGTGATTTGATTTGCTCTTACTTTTTTGTCCGAAAGCTGAAAAATAATACACAACACAAGGTTACATTTAAGAGAGACTCTCACACAAGGAAACTCAAATCATAAAGACCCCTAAAACTGTGTATTACAAATGAAACTTGAAGGGTTAAACATGTAATACAAAATGTCTTTATTTTCTCTAAATAATTCAATTCTTTATTAATTTCTTTCTTGTATCCAAAACCAAATGCCAGTCAAAGTCATCAACTTGTGTCCATTGTAGCACTGCTGTCATAGCATTACACCTCAGATTTGACATTAAGATATTGTGTCAAAATATTGTTAAAGTGGACCTATCATGCTATATTTGAAACATATATTGTAGGGCCATACCTTTTTCAAAATACCAAACAGATCATGCATTTTAGCCATGCCTCATTTCGCTCTATTTGCTCTTTTCCAGCCCTGTTTTTGCAAGGGCTGATTCTGCTTTAGTGGCAGTCTACAGCGCCACTTACAGGCCTGGCATATGTACTACAGCGTCTCCAGCGCTTTCGAGCGGTCTCTCATACCCCTGATAGGTGAAGAGTTGCCCATATAGGCGGAGCACCTCTTTTCTGACGTCAGAAACATTCAAATAATAATCAGCTCCGTTGCAGCCCCGTTTTTAGAGATTTGGGTATGGAGGAAAAGAGAGAGGGTTGTGTTTTCTGACACTTGGTGAGTTCCCTGGAACACCGGGGACACATATTCATGTATAAAAGACATACAAAAGTGCATTTTGCATGATAGGTCCCCTTTAAGATTAGGCAGGTGTTGCTAAATTGTTCTAGACTTTTAGCTTGATGTTTGCTGTGTTTAGTGCGGCTGCTGCGGTCTTTCAGACACTGGAGGACGCAGACCAGGGAGGCTCGGAGAGAGAGGGTATGCATGGAAAGAGCCAGGAGGTACCATGAATCCAAACTCCTTTCTAAAGCACTGAAAGCCTGGAATGAGCATCACAATCAACATCATAAAAATAAGGTTGTTACTTTTATTATCCCTCAACTGTTATATAAAGCCAATCTGTTTTGTTGTGCTTTTAAAAAAAATGTGATTACCTCATAGGTAATGAGAAGACAGGGAATGTTCCTGCTGAGATTGAAGATGTATCAGACGTACTTTGAGCAGTGGAGAATAAAGGTTTGTCTTTTTTTAAACACCTAAACATTTAAAGCCTCTTTATCGCTGCTACACATAGAGATACAACGAATTTACAATATATGTGGTTTGATTTAGTTCAGTTTAAACTGGCCATGAATCTGGTTTCCTTCCCACTAAACAGCTGCAGCACAGACGGAGAGAAGCGAAGCAGACGGAGCGAGCGCTCTGGCACTGGTCCCTTTCTCTTCAGGCCAAGGTAACACTTGCCTATGCAACCTTTTCTACCTTTGAAAAATAAACCTTTGGTCCTCATGGTCTTGATGTTGTTTTGTGATCTTGCTATAGGTGTTGTACGGGTGGAGGCAGACGGTGACAGAGCAGCGCAGAAAACAAGAGCAGGCGGTCAGAGCTGCAGAGGTGTACAGAGACCAGCTGCTGAGGGAGGGCGTGACGTGTATCCTCACTTACGCTGCTCACATGAACAACCTCACAACTAGCCTAACACAGCATAGCCAAGAGCAGGTGGGCGTTCGTTTTGTGTTAGTTCAGACATTACATTGAGTATCATTACAAATATCTTGTTTTTTTATTACTGCACATATTTTATTCCAATTCCATTTCAATGTAAATACCGCTATATTTGACTATATTTTTTAATGTTATTATAGTTTTCTTAAAGGTCACCTATTATGCAAAATCCACTTTTTCATGTATTTTATACATAAACATGTGTCCCCTCTGTGCAAAGAGATTCTGAAAGTTTCAGGAAAAAAGATTCTCTCTCTTTTTGTCCTGATCCATTTATATAAAAACCTGTCTGAAAATGAGCTGATCAGATTTTGGCCACTTTATGATGTCATAACGATGTTTTGGCTTGTGTAACCATTAGCCAATCAGCAACCAAGGTAACACCCAACACCTTATCACCTTAATCTCCTCCTAGAGCACCATTGTGTTCTTTTTAACCAAATATCTCTCAGAGGGGCGTGGGGAGGGGCTCCTTATTTTCATCTAAAGTAACAGACAGAGAATCAGCACTTTTGAAACAGGCCTGAAACAGAGGGGATTATGGGATGCTACAATGCATGATCTGTTTGGTATTTGGAGCCAAACACTTCAGAGACATGTTTTGTATATATCTGAGACCTATAATATATCGATGAAAAACAGTATAACAGGGGACCTTTAAAATAGTTTTCTCTCTGTGTTTTTATTTTTTGTTTTACTTTTATGTATGCACCACGACACCAAGTCAAATTCCTCGTACGTGTCAACCTACCTGGTAATAAACCTGTTTCTGATTCTGATCATCATGTCTGCCTGCGTCCTGCAGCGGTCCCGCCACCTCCAGAGAGTGGTGAGGCGTTGTGCGATGCGGTGGAAGCAGCGGGCGCTGTGTACACCCCGAAGAGAGCAAGAGGTCAAAGAGCAACCACCGAAGAAGAGTGTTAGCTTCTGTTTGACTACATCTGGACGGAAGAGGGTTTCCCCGTCTGACTCAGAGGGGCAGGAAGCTGAAGATGGAGGGCGTAGCGAGCTGTGAGTCTGACTCCCTCTCAGGCCGGGGATCTGTGTTCCTCAGTGAGCCTCGGTCTGACAGATTGTTTCTTTATGTTTGCACTCAGCCGCGGGCATCGACGTCAGCCACGACGCTGCAAGGAACTGTTTGAGTCTACAATAACAATAAAGTACATTTTCAATATAATCAATACACCAATCTTTTTTTTTTAACTAAGCATGTATTTCAAATGAGAAATAAGCTAAAAAAAAAATAATCCTCCTCCCTCAGCAGGAAGCCCTAACAGAAGCTTTTTGTCTTTTTTTCCTAGCACCCAAAAGCAGACGGCCATCACCAAAGCTCCTAACCCCTCACTTCTCAGCCATCAAACTGCGTTGTCTTGCCTCCATCCTCCTACCGTCTCTTTTCCTTCCACACATCAGAGCACCATCATATCTAATGTGTCACCCTGTGAACACCGAACCCAAAATACAGACGTTCTTCTACCCCCCTCTGCCTTCATGACTACCGGGACTAAAGATATGGTAATAATCACCTGTTCGATTTCACCAGATATCAGCAATGTGATAAAAGCTAAATTAACTAACTTGACTTGGGCTTCTTTTTTTTCAAAAGTTGGGGAAGAGTAACTGCTCAGGTTTTGGAGATGCTTCACTTCATCAGTTTGTTCCTCCGTTTGAACACTCGTCAGCTCATTCGGGTATGATATCTGCACTTTTCTTCACCTGCATGTGTTATTGTACAAATTGACTTTAAAACATGATGCCTGTCAAGCTTGGATTACTCAGAACATCACAAATGACAAGATGTGTTTTGCTTTATCAAGACGTATGTGAGAGAGCATCCGGTGGAGGATCTTTCGAAGATGCAGCGACAGATTCAGCTTCCGCTCTCACTGAAGAGCTGCTCGGCATCCAGCTGGACATGATGACATACCAACGGGACAGGAAACAGCTCCGGTACAAATTCTGTGGTATCCATTTTGTCTCACGTTCTTGAACACAGCCCTCCGTTAAAATAATGTTTGATTGTGTGTTTGAATTCAGGGCATGGCAAAAAATGAAAGAAGTATTACAGAGTTGGGTGCAGACCAGTGGGGCGGGTGAACACATGGAAAGAAATGCAGTTTGTGAAGAGTTGAAGGAGGTAAGAAGTGAAAAGAATTCTGTCATTGTATTTATATTAAATCAAAGCGTAACGTTTCAGCACTCACATCATGGTGAACTGGTAAGTTAGTATTAACACTTGAGTGAAGATACTGTAATGATGATTGATGTACTGATCAACAACTTGAATCTCCAGAAAGAGAACATCAATAAAGTGTGTCTTCATTTTGTTCAAACGTTTATTTTTTACTACGTTTTTATCTCATCAGGTTATTACGGTTCTTTAAGCATGATTTATAACATGTTTATGTTTAAGTGTTAGACCACTTATAACTACAACCAACTGAGTAACAAATACATAACAGTAGATTAGAGAAATACATGTTGTATCCAAACAAAGGAGATGAGCCTCAATGGATGCAGCTCTATTGTAGTAATTGTAATAGTCCATGTTTCTTATATGAAGGAAAGAGACAGGGTAATTTAAAGGTAACTTTCTGACACTGGCTTAGATTTGGCATGCATTCTTTGGAGGTCTCTTTTAAATGATAAGTGATGGGCTGTGAACAATTCTGCAAACAGAGCTCACATGAGGGGAAGCAGTATAAAACTCAAAGTAATTTGACATGTATCACAGTCGATGTTTTTGATGTTAACAGTTGGAGGAACGCATTGACAGGCTGTCCGCTGAACTGGCAAAGCGTAAACCCTCGATGCGGCTGCATGCGGAGAGGATCCGCCATTTACAGACTGCCCTCCAGGACTCAGGAGTTTCTTTCCTCCGTCGGAGAGCAGACGAGATGGAAACAGATCCCTCTGTGTTTACAACATGAAGAAATAGAGCTTCACACTCAAAACGGATTCAACCTGCTGATTGTCGTTCATCTGCCTGAATCACATCTCTTAAAACAACACTAAGACTCACCTCAGAATTGAATGAGAGAATACATATTTTGGACCCAACTTGTCCTCAGCTTTGAGGAAAAGACTGATATCCTTAAATGCACATATGAATTTGTATTCCTGTTGACTATCATGTAAATGGTTGTAAAATTGACAGCAAATCCTAAAGCAAAGTTCCTTACAGCAGCTTTCACGGCTACTTCCACACCTGAAATCTGCGAAAACACTGGATAGGGGTCGTCCTTGAGACAGATGGTGATAATTATTTTCCATGTGTGTGCAAATAGTCACTTTACAGTTTTCAGAGAGGCTGCCCTTGCACAATAGTCCTTCTATTTATCCGTTAGTACCAGCGGCTGTAATACTTCAGGAGTTTCAGGGATTCAGACTCAAAGGAAGGACAGCTGTCTGTTGAGCTCTGCGGGCTACATTATATTCAATAGATGTGTCCAAATATTTGATCAACATCAGGTCAGAATGCGTGGAGTTTATGCCATTTTCCTCTTTTTCCTCTTAATCAAATGCATCAGGGGTGAGTTACGTTTCTGAATTACTTTATGTCCATTGTTAAGTTATTTCTTGTTCATATTCTGACTGTTTGTGTTGTTGAGTGTTTTATCCTTTTTGGTTGTGGTTGGAAAGATTGCTGCTGTCTTTCTGGAGCCTTTTGTGGACATTATTAAAACTGAAACAAAGAATTGAAGTGTTGTAAAATCCTTTCAAAGTTGAACAAAATGCAAAGTTGGTTTTTAGATGTTCTTAATTGTTAAGAGTGAATAGAAATTCATTAAATCATTGACTAAGATGTTCACAAATGAAATTCAATAGAAAATATTCATTCCTCATCTGATCTTGATGAATGATTTCTTCCATGTTAGCTAAGAAGATGCGGTGGTGCACGGTGTCACATCCTGAGCAGAAGAAGTGTGCAGAGCTGGCTAAAGCTCTGGTGGCCGTGCTGCCGCCGGCCGCTGTGGCAGCTTTCGCCAGACTCTCCTGCATCCGAGCGTCCAGCACGACCGACTGCATCGATCGGATCAGGGTGAGCAACCCTTACCTTAAATGCAGTGTCATGACTTTAGCTCTGGTGTATAACCTGTAAAACAAGCAAAACAACTAACTAGCAGAAGGCACTCACATGAGCTCATGTTAATGTGTGTTTCTGCATGTGAAATACAGCTTATATTCATAAAATAAATAATACAAATGGCTTAACAAATGCATAAAAAGAGACTTTCATTGATTGAATAGACCACGAATGATTGTTTGGATGAGGCACAGTGCAAACACTTTTTTATTTCTTTTACAATAATCAGTGTTTTGAGGTTAACACTGCCTGGTTTAAGTTTAGGTTAGAAGTTTTTATCTTGATCAAAAAATAATCAAACGTAATAAATACATTACTTTGATGAGGAAATTCAAAAATAAATAAAATTCCTCAACACATACCAGGTCATCTGTAACCCATTACATTTGAAAAGTAACCTTCCCAACACTGGCTACCACCTGTTCATAAAGACTCATATTTACTGCAGGCGAACCGTGCTGATATCGTGACGTTGGATGCAGGAGAAGTGTATTCTGCTGTGAAGCAGTTTGGCCTTGGAGCCATCGCCAAGGAGATATACAGCGACGGTAGGTTTCCCTTCAGCTTTCTGAGAGACTTGTCAGAGTGTCAGAGTGTCAGTGAGCTGTGTGTGTCTGCAGGAGGCTGTGTTCTGTCTGTAGCTGTGGTGAGGAACATCAGTCTGGACGTCCGGTCCCTGAAGGGGTCCAGGAGCTGCCACAGCGGGGTCCGGTGGACGGCCGGCTGGAGTCTCCCCCTTGGCTTCCTGCTCTCCAGAAACTACCTGAGCTGGTCCAAGGAGCAGCCGCTCAGTCAGGGTAACCACATTATTATTATTATTATGATCAGCTCCCAGAGAAAGCAGCGCCGTGTGGAGGGTGTTTCATAATGTTTTATATTTTGGCATTTATGGTCTAATGGTTTTATGGTGCCTGATTTGTTTTTCCCCTCTCGAGCAGACGTCAGTACTTTTTTTAGTGCCAGCTGTGTTCCCGGAGCTGCTGCCATTGCCCCCCCTCTGTGCGCTCTGTGCCAAGGCCAGAAGTCATATATTCGCCAGAATAATTACCACTGTGAAACATCCCATAATGAGCCCTTCTACAACAACCAGGGGGCCCTCAGGTCGAACTCAACAACTTCACTTTAAACCTATTCTCTATATTCTATAATGTGTACACGGTCTGAACAGCATAGACATTCATTTCTCCCATTACATCTTTCGCCCTGTCACAGATGTCTGAGGAGGGGGGCCGGGGATGTTGCATTTGTGGATCATTTAGCTCTTGAAAGTATTGAAGGTAAGCTTTCTTGTCATAGACTTCTAGAATGTTTTCCATTTCATATATTCTGCTGTTTAATGATATTTTCTGAGGGCAACCAGCAGGGATTTATGTGTTAAATGCCCCCCACCTCTCTTTAGTTTATATTTTTCTGCCTATTTAATAATGGAAAATGCCCTGAAAACACTTTAAAATGAACATTTAGTAGAACATATATCCCTAATTGTAACATCTGCTCCCTCCTAATATTCAGTTTGTTCTCTCAGACAGTGATAGAGATGAGTTCAGGCTGCTGTGTGCAGACGGCTCACAGGCTCCTCTCAGCCACTACAGGATCTGTAACCTGGGCCGGGGTCCAGGAGGCGGCATGGTCACCAGATTAAACTTTCGCAAGACTGCTCGCAAATTCCTATCGACGGCGCAGGTAGCTTTATATTCATTTGTTCAATCATTTCCCACATTTGTCTGCACACATCACTCACTTTGTTTCAGATGCACGTGCCCATAGTGCCTGAATATAAGATTCGTAAGGCATTCTTTATTGTTGTTTAGATGCTGTTTGGTAAACGAGGAAAAGAGAGGCAGCGTTTCCAACTCTTCAACTCCTCTTCTTTTGGAGAAAACGACCTTCTCTTCAAAGATGCAACGGATAAACTGGCCGTTCTGCCAGACGACATGGACGTCAGCCAGCTGCTGGGGCTGGATTATGTGGCGCTGCTCAAAGGTCTTGGACATGAAGGTGCTTACACCCACATTGTTCTGTTGTATATTCAAAACAGACCTCATTACGTGGGACCTCTTACAGCGTGATTGTGTGCAGGAAGCTCCCTGGAGGACAGTGTCGTGCGATGGTGCTGTATTAGCCATGCAGAGCAGAAGAAATGTGAGCAGTGGGCTCTCAATATAAAGTCGGACCCTCTGGTGTGTGTCAGAGCGGTGTCAATGCGTGACTGTATCGAGAAAATCAAGGTAAGTCATTCAAGAAGTATAATTACAGACTGTTAGTAATATTAAAGTTCCATCACTCTTAAAGACAACAAGTACCCGCCTGTGTCTCGCACAGAGGGACGAGGTGGACGCCGTCTCGCTGGATGCTACTCACTCTTTCATCGCAGGAAAATGTGGTCTTGTTCCTGTAGTTACAGAATATTATGGTAAGACTGTGAGCATTCTCAAAACATATTTAAGGCTTTTCAAGTAGGAGATCTAAGAGATATAAGCAAGCACAACAACATTTACACAATAATTATAACAATACAAATAAAACCCAAAACATAGATATGAATAAATGAAAAGCAATCAAAATAAGTTGTCTGGGAGTATAACAATATTGTAATAAAAATATATTTAGTTAGGCATCATTTAGTGTGTGGAGTGCTCCGTACAAATATATTATTTATTTGAATGTATTCTCTTTTAATTTCAAAAGGTATTTCAACTTGTCCCTAACGAAAACTCTTCTCTTGCATTGTTGTAGAGATAGTTAATCATTCAGATAGTGCCAGAAGCACTTAAAATCCGAAATAAGGATATGATACGGTATTCACTTTTGATTCTCTACAATTCTCTGACATTTTATAAATAAATAGATTAAATAATAAAAAATATAGTGCATTTGTTGCAGTACTAGTCTTCATTAATTAAAAATAAACATTGATCAGTTTCCTCTGTGTTCTCTTGGACTCTCAGGAGAAAGGTGTGTGCCTGCTGAGGGATCGACCCACTTGGAGACGGACGGTACCACAGCACATTTTACAAACTGCATGAAATAATCTTTGTATCTGATGTGAGCGTTGTCTTTAAAAACCTCCCCCCTCTCTCCCCTCAGTGTTGCCCTCAGTGGTTGCCGTGGCCGTGGCGAGGCGCTCGAGCAGAAGTGTTTTCATGGGGAACCTGGGGGGCCGGCGCTCCTGTCACGGACACATGTACAGCCCGGCCGGCTGGCTGCTGCCCTACAGACACACGCTGAGCCTGGAGCACAACAGCAGCGCCCCCTGTGGCCCCGACCAAGGTACTGCTCACATATATACTTTTTTAAAAAAAATATATAGCTACCCTTAATCACATAGGGGAAATATACATTTTGCAATTGACCGGTTCCTAGTGTTAGGAGCAGTGCAGTACCACGGGAAGCAGGGCTGCACTTTACTAAACCAGAACTAATGCTGAGCCCAATGTCTCCTTTTCTTTCGTACTTTCAAAACTTTTGCTGAGGTTTTAGAATAACGTTTTGAATGTCTATTTTTGTATGAATAAATTAATTAACTGAATTCAATTAATCAATCTTTTTTTATTAAATCAACTTTCTTTTTATTGAGTGATATATTAATTTCAGGACAGGTACAAAATAAACAGTGTCACATATAAGTACAAGAGCAGACACAAGCCGGTATGACAAAACTAAAGTAGCTTTCTTTAATGGATAAATGCTGCAGCAAGGACAAGGGCAGGCCGACAACAAATATCGAGTGAAGCAGGACTTTTTGTTATATATTTGGATTTTTTAAAATCATGACATCTATCTTTTGTAAATGTGCATTGTGCACTTATTGCACCGTTTTAACAGATTCTGAGAGTCCACTTTATTCATTGTTTTGTCTGTGTGGTTTTATTTAGGATTTTTTTAACGTTACAATGTCTACATATTTTTAAGATGAAAAACTCCATTGCTTTTTATAAAGAGTTAACTTGCAATAATATGCCATTATTTTATCATTATATCAGTGAAATATAATGGTACTTAAATAAAACAAGATAGTTATCCACAATTATTTCTAGGACAATATATCATCCAACAAAGTGGTGGTTCTGACAGGCCTCAGCTGCTGTGTCATGCTTTGTGTTTCCTCAGTGTACAACGACGTGTTTTGGAAAGGCTGCCTCCCGGGCTCTCAGGGGAATCTGTGTAAAGTGTGTCTGGGAGGCACGGGGGAGGCCGCCACCAAACGCTGCGCTGACAACCACAATGAGCGTTACTATGGCAACACTGGGGCATTAAGGTACGTGGAGTCTCTCCCCTGAACTAGTTTCTGTTCATCTGGGTTTGCTGAAGTGGGAAGCTTATATTTTCCCTTCTTTTTTGAGCAACTCAATATGAAATACTTACGAGTGAGGAATCATCTGCAGGTGGCAGCCAGATGCTGAACTCAGCCTGTAGTCAGAGGTTAAGTACAAGAAAATGGGAACATTAAGAACGTTTTGGTTTATTCAACCTGGTTGTAAGACATATTTGTTGATATATGACACCCGCCTAGTAGAATTGATATAAAGGGAATTTGGTTGGTGCTCAGAGCCTTTATTAAATGGCATGTAAACTCAAAATACCAGCTTTTTTTGGCAACATTGGGGAACCTGTAAACACAGGACTTGACATTTTTTCGCTTCCTTTGTATATACTGTATAAATAGTAGGCAAAGAATCAGAGTAACTTCAACATGTATTCAATGAAGGAATGTTGACGTTCATTCATTCAATAGTCCTATGATGCCATAGGACTCTTTTTTTCATATAAAGTACTTTCAATATGAATTGTCCAGCCTCCACCTCCATTGTATTGTAACATTTGTAATCTTTAATCTTGACTTGTTATTAAAGGTGTCTGGTTGGAGATCCCAGTGGGAAAAGCTATGGCGACGTGGCCTTCCTCGAGCAACACACCCTTCTTGACAACATCCTCAGTGAGATATATAAGATAAAGTTTTGACACACACACACACACACACACACACTTGTGCAGACATGAACTCTATGTTTAGTATTCTTCATTATATTGTTCGTCATGTTGTTCTTCAGGTTTGAACTCCAGCGGCTGGGCAGAGGGCTGGACGCTGTCAGACTACGAGCTGCTGTGTGGGGACGGTCGTCGGGCCCCGCTGGCAGAGTGGGAGAGCTGCAACCTGGGAGTCATCCCCCCGAACAGCGTCATGACGCGGCCGGTGCTCACAGCACGAGTGTACGACTTCCTCATGAAGTCACAGGTCAGCTTCTGTGAACACTGTTTTAAATCAGGTTTTACGTTTACACAATGAAGACATGGGACTTTGCATGAAGACGTATGTTTCAAGTTGTCTCGCATTGTTGCTCAGCAGCACCCCCAACATTCAAAGGGACAGTTTGGATAGTTTGAAGTGGAATTGGAATAAATACTCATTCATAGTCAGGGTCAAATCTAAAGTAAATGGCATTTTGGAGAAGAAGAGCGAAGTTACTGCATGGGGGCAAAGCAATGTACTATTATCTATAGGGGTGTCCGAAAATGTATTTTAGACACTGAAAAAATTACCTTATTTTGAAATATCCAAGTGACTGACACATAAATATAGAGGATTAAAACTTATAAAATGGTATTACTTGAGTATAGGACAAGTATCGAAAATTATATTTAAGTATATTTGCTTACTTTTATATTTACTTTCCACCGCTGTTGAAATAGTTCAGGTCCAATAGCATCTCTAGTCAAGATTAAAATGTATTTGCTTCAGATGAAAAATTAAGGAGATCATACAGAAATTTAAATAATAATCTTTGGCATTGCAGAAAGGAAAAAGTGTTTAGGTGCATATTTACTTTTTTTGTATCCTTATAGGAAACTTTATCCGCCAACCCAAACGCAGAGTTCAAGCTCTTTCAGTCTCAGGAATATGGAGAAAGTGATCTGCTTTTCAAAGACGCTACTCAGTGTTTCGTCCACACGGGACACATGGACCCCCGCTCCATCCTAGGAGAGGAGTTTTACAGTCAGGCGGAAGCGGCTTTCAACTGCACACACTCTGGTACTACTCTGATGAATCACTAGATGATTTTAAACCTCATTCCTGTTGATAATGCTAATGTGTTCACATTAATTTCCCTTTCAACAGATATCTTGGAGTTTTGTAATCAGGACGTGTGCAGCATATTCTAAAGGACACATTTCTCTCTGCTGCTCAGTGGATCAATACTTCATCCAGAATCTCAACTACAAACCATCCCTGGTTGACAGCCGACATGAATTTCAAAACACTGTTGCCTGACTGAACTGATGATTTTTAGTGTTTAGATGCCATTTCAACATCAAATGTTGTGAATCATCTGTGTCTTTCAAAAACACAAAACACTTTTAAGGCCTGAAAATAATCAAAATCAAAATATGGTTTAAGTAGGATATACAGAAAAGTAGAGAACACAAATATTGAATAGAAATGTACCTTACCAAAATGTGAAAAATATATTATAAACACACAGGTTGTGTACTCCTGCTGTTGTAACACGTGGTTCCCACACACATCTAATCATTAACACAGCATCTTGCAATCATAAAGGCTCAAACAACGAAGTTAAGATAATATGATAGAACAGTGTGTGTAGAATATAAAAACAGCTGAAACATCTAAGACTACTGCAATATATATATATATATAGAAATGTATACATCATTTTGCACAAATTAGTAAACACAATCTATGTTTTGTACTAACATGTAATGCAGTGTATGTAATGTAGTTAAGGTGGTGCAAGGTTATTCAGTCATCTTTTGTCCCATAGTATCTGTGTCTGCTGTTAAGGTAAAACTTTTATAAATAATGTAAAGGTATTGATTCCTTTGTGCCACAGTATGTCAACAACAAAAACATAAATAAATCTACTTTTATTATGCTTACAATGTGTGTTTCTTATACTGTCAATGTGTTACCTAAACACAAATACAATGTGAAACCACTGTGGTCAAAGTGGTGGAGTTGTATTGAAATGGCAAAAATGTACTATATCCCGACAAAGTCAACAAGAACTGAACATTAACAACTTATTAAAGGTATCATTCAAGCCAGAGCTGATGTATCGATGAGAATTGCAGGTATACCTTATATGTTTAAAAAAAAAAGAGAAAAGAAACGAGTTTATTTTAAGCAAATAAAGCTGAAAACCATCCTGATATTTCAGTTGTTGACTACTACTCCCAGACTGCAGCGCGTGTGTGTTTGGTGTTACGTAAAACATGGTGTTTCCTGTTTCTGTCCCTCTGACAAAGGTTCCCATCTTATGTCAGTTATTTAACCCACGCCGTGGAGCTGCCGACTGTTTGTTGTTGTTCCAGTTATTAACAAGAACAACGTTAAACTGTGGCCACCACCGTAACTCCCGGTAGACAAGGTAATATTATAATAGAAAAACAATCTTTATAGTGACTGTTACTTAAACCGGCTTATGCTAATTTACCGGTGACACAGTGCACAATTCGTTATTGACCCTCATAAAAAGTGTGTGTTTGCTGTATGTAGCTTCTTAGCTGTCAGACTAGCATTCACTTGTAGTGTAACCTTTTTTTTATATTGTTAATCATAGGCTGTCTTCTTGTATCATATTAAGATCCATTCATGTTATTTTAACATACTTTCATATTGTCATTTCGGTAGATTTTGTGTTGTCATTATAGTTATTTCTTTTTTGATTACATTAATTATAAATTGTGTGGTTTGTAAAATGTTTTTAAAAAAATGAAAAATATCCTTTAAATGTTCTCAATGTCCAAGGTGATGTCTCTAAATGTCTTAGTTTTCCATTTGTGCTCTGGCAACACCTATAGCAGAGGGAAATGGAGCAGGAGATGTACAGAACATGTTTATTTTGATTTCTAATCATCTGTTTGCCTGTCCAGATGAGATTGCCACGGCAGATCCTCACACTGCACGCTGTGAGGAGGGCCTCCTCGGTCCCTGCAGGGATGGTGAGCTTTGTCCCGGCCTGCAGCACGGCTGACGCCCACTCCCTGGAGCTGCTGCAGGACTTTGTGTCCCGAGCCAGACGCCTGTTTGTCATCACCGGAGCAGGACTGTCCACCGAGTCGGGGATCCCTGATTACCGCTCAGAGGGTGTGGGCCTGTATGCTCGGACTGACAGAAGACCCATGCAGTATTCAGAGTTTGTCCGCAGTGCAAAGGCCCGCCAACGCTACTGGGCCAGAAACTTTGTCGGGTGGCCGCAGTTCTCTTCACATCTCCCAAATTCTGCACATAGGGCCCTGCAGCGGTGGGAGGAGAGTGGGAAGCTGCACTGGCTGGTGACACAGAATGTGGATTCTCTTCATTCTAAGGCCGGACAAAAAAGACTGACTGAGCTACATGGCTGTGCTCACCGGTGAGGAAACACCTGACACATTAATCATCAACCTGCTCTGAGAGTTACGGAAGAGTATTAGGGTCAGGCATAAGTGGAAAAATTAGGGGAGGGAGATTAGTTTCTTATTTTTGAGGATAGGTAGAAATGTTGATAATAAACGTGGAACTACTAGGTTGAATTCATAAGACTTAACACTCCAAATTCTATATCAAAACAACAACATAATTATTTCCCCATACCATGTGCCGGGCCCTTAAAGTCTTCCATACATAATAATCAACTTGTGGTCTTCCTATTTGCTCCAGGAAAGTGGAAAATTAATAATTGTAGCTTTAAGGTACAATATAAATCTAAGGATTTGGTTTAAACAAAAACATAGTGCTATTGTACTAAACTGTCAGTAACTGGGATGGATGTTTTTGTTACCATTGTTTGACCTTTTGTGTTGATATTCTTCCTCCAAAGGGTGATGTGTCTTGGCTGTGGAGCAGTCTCAGAGAGGGAGGAGTTGCAGGCGAGATTCATTGCACTAAACCCAGAATGGACGGCGCAGGCGAGCGGCGTGGCTCCGGACGGGGATGTGTTCATCGAGGACGAGCAGGTCCTCCATTTCAGAGTCCCCTCCTGTGAGGCATGTGGAGGGATACTGAAGCCCGAGGTCACCTTTTTTGGAGACAATGTGAACAAAGCCACAGTACAGTTTGTGCGCGACCGGCTGGCAGAGTCAGATGCGCTGCTCGTCGCAGGGTCATCGTTACAGGTAGGATTTTAGAACATTTTAAAATAAACTTAAATAAAATGAAATATCACCAGTTTACAACACAATTCTTCTGGACTTTTTTTTATTTAATTGTGACCCTCTCTGTTATGTTTAAGGTATATTCAGGATACAGGTTTTTACTGGCAGCGGGTGATCGGAAGATGTCGGTCGCCATCTTGAACATCGGGCCTACGAGGGCAGATCACCTGGCTGAACTGAAAGTGAGCGGCCGCTGCGGTGAAGTGCTGTCAGCTATTCATTCTGTCTGACCGTCTTGAACATGCAGTTTGGATATTCTACGTTAAAATGGCAATGGACTACTTTTCAACCCCCCTGCAACCACATTGTCTGTTGCTACTTTCAGCTGGTCAGAACTACCTCAGACTTAAACATGTCAACAACATAATTCACTTCATAAACGGTTTTGAATGTTTTTTTGTGTAATGTCAAAGGAGAAAGAGGCATTTCCACTTCTCCTCCAAAGGAAATTGCTGCTATTATCAGTACATCAGTACAGTAAAACCTGAAACTTCTAATCAACTATTTTATGCAGTTTACAAGTCAAAGGAAAGTCTAGTTGTCTTTAAGATTCGATTTCCCGGCACATATCAGATTGGTGTCACACGATCAATGTCTCAACCAAGATAAACAGAATGTGTCGTGACATCTGGAAGTCCAGGCTCTGTTGTACCCTAATGCTGTTTTGATTTAAATTAAATAATCTAAACGTAACAATTTAAATATGCTTTCTGGTTTGCATTCAACCCAACCACAAGGTTATTCGACAATGTTTTTGGAAACATATTTAAAAGATACATAATGTACTGCAATCAGCTGATTTTAAAAGGTGTAATCTGTGCTATCCTGGAATGATTTATACTCATGTTTTTATGTAATGGTGCTAACATTGACAGGTGTACATTTTAAACTAACAATCAATAGAATTGACCTTTTATCAATTTGTTTAACAATGCAAGGCTTATGTTTCAACTGATGCAAATGTAATGTGTTATGTAACTACAAAAATAGACAATGTTCCTTTTAAATGAACCATTGTAAAGCATTGTATCTTAAATTCACACATTGAAAGAGATTGAAATGTAGTTGGCCACTTTCAACTGTTACTTCAGTCAAAATGAACTGTCAGTAATGTGGTATGGTAAAAATGCTCAAATAAATATCGGAATGCTCCTAAATGCTGTATAAAAGGGGCA
Organism: Gobionotothen gibberifrons; assembly: GCA_943591055.1. Lineage (NCBI taxonomy): Eukaryota > Metazoa > Chordata > Actinopteri > Perciformes > Nototheniidae > Gobionotothen > Gobionotothen gibberifrons. The sequence goes on along the minus strand of CALSBZ010046848.1, from coordinate 408,790 downwards.
AAGATTTTAAAATACATATATTTGATTCAAACAGCGCTGTTCTTCACACTTCGCTGTTGTGACGATACCTGGCAGAAAAGTCAGGCCAATAACCAACAATGCAATGTTCAATATATCGAGCCTATTTCACCTGGTTAAATAAAGGCAATAGATGGACAATCGATTATCTTTTTAATTATTCTCAAAAAGTTGAAATTGCCATGACTTTCTTCTGCTTTCTCTCAAACACTTATCTTTGGGACACCAGAAATATGTCTATGTATTCGTGTGGCACAAGGTATCCTGTATGTTTGTAAAACTGGGATACTTTCATATTTAAAAAAAAGTAACGTTAGAGTGGTACAATGACGCGTCCTAAAACCCGGATTATAAAAAATTATAAAAGTAGGTAGACATGTGGAGATTATCCGACTGAAGAAAACGTGATCCGTCTCTTAAATGTGTCAACCATAGACTGTATATAATAGAGGTGTCAACCAGACCATAGTTCGAGATATTTTCCAAAATCCTATGGAGAAATTGCATTGCTTTTTTGTCGAGGGAACCGGAAGAAGCTTACTTCCGGGTTTTAGGACGCGTTACTGCACCACTCTATAGAGCTGGAGTAGATCAATTGTTTTTATTAATAGCACCCCGCAAAAATCTTGTAAATGCCCCAAGTTAAGCAAATGTGTCCCCCTAAATGTTTCGATTTTCCCACATAGAATGTAGGCTGTTTTTGTGTGTGTGTACCGTCTTGACCAGTGGTATTGGTTAACCCAAGTTTGAATAACACCGACGTTAAGAACTAATCTGCTATTTTGATAGTTTAATGCAGTGATAAAGTAAAAACCCACATCATTTTTGTAACTGTTTATTTTTAAGACAAACATCATGGTAGCATCACAAACAGACAGAGGGCAGAGTGACTGTAGATTGACGAACTGTAAGATCCTTAAAGACATTTTGCTGCTGAAATCTTTCTTGTAAAGACCGCTTCCAGTTTTCCAGGCTGGACTGCACCGCTTGGAGCAGAGCAGCCGGGACGCTGAAGGAGTAAAGACAACATCTGTGCTCGGAGGAGTCGCCCTGCCATGATGCTGACGCTGCAGTCACCATCAGGGGAGTCAGAGACAGGCAGTTCTCAAAGCTCTTTGTCTGATCAAACCAGTAAGTGACGGGGAAACCCAATAAAATACCAAACACTGTGCACAGGTTCCACTCCTCTGACTTCTCTCCAACATAACACGGTTTCTCAGCCTCCTTCAGTTGTTCCAACCTCTTTAGGAGGAGCAGTACATCGTGTGTCAGGCTCCTCAGCTCTCCTCTGAGCGGGTCAGCGATAGTGGGCTTCTCCAGGGAGTGGCAGACATCAATAACAGCTACGTTGTTATCATGAATAATCTGTTCTACTTTTGCCCTGACAGTAAGAGGGTTAACAATGAGAGTGTTTCCATTTAAATCCAGTGTGATAAGTGATTTAGAAACAAGCTGGGAACACTGCAAAGAGCTCAAATACTGCTGCAGCTGATCTGTACCGGCGCCGTTGCTGTCATACAACAAAGCGGGCTTCAATCCCAGATCAACAGCCAAGACCTGAGCCGCCAGGTCCAGACTCTGAGGGACGGAGAGAGATTTTCTACCAGCAGACAGATGTTTACGAGCTGCAGCAACAAAGAGCTCCTGAGTGGACATAGCTGCTGAAATCACCTCTCACAAGATTCAAATTTGAAAATTAAATAAAAGCTATTTCACAATCTATGGGACAAAGTAAGGAGGTACTGATTCAACAATAACAAAAAAAATCTACATAAAGGTGAAGCTGATTTGGTTTGACAAGATGATTTGTTTTCAAAATAAAACTAGTAATGGAAAAGTCTGTCATTTAAATCCCTTGTTTCTTCTCTGTTGGTCCAAGGCGCCTAAAGGAACATATAGATTATGTTAATTACAAACACGCATCTCTTGAAGCTAATTATTTGTGACATCAGTTTGCATATGAAATATAACAATTGTAACTTTAAGCAGAGATTTTCATGATGGAAGAAGTGCACCTTAATACACATCATTTTGTAAACGTATCAAGTATCAACACATTCCTCTGTCTTTGATAAAGATGATCTCACCATTATCCTGGTTATAAGTTATGTAAGTTATGCCAAGGGCTGAGGAACCAGCAGGTCGAAATCTGAGAGGTTTCTCGCAACCCAGACACCCGCCACAAACAGACCCAGGTTGACCAGAAGATTCCTGAAAGATGAATATGATAAGACATGCACTGAGTTACAATGTATTCTTACAAGATTAAAGCTTTAAAAACACATTCATTTATAAATGCCATAGCTTGAACAGTACTGGGTATTTGCGGCACGGCAAAATAAAAAAAGTATACATCAGAATGCAGTCACTAATTTGAAGATGAACCCAGAGAGATAATGTCTCACTGTAGATATAGAAACAGGGTACCTAAGATCGAAGTAAGAAAAGCATTTTAATATACTTCCCACAAAGAAATGATGTCAAATACCTTGTAATGTATCATATATTTAATGACATCACCTTATTATGGGAACATTTCGTGATTGGTTTATTCAAAAACTAAATGAAAAGAAGATACATGTTATTTTTGAAATTGATAAAGGAGTTGGCAAGGTATTCATAAATACAATGATCTCCAGCAATATGTTAAACTGCTTTCAAATTCAACTATGAGGCTATCAAGAAACTTAAAAATGTGTTTGTTTTATAGTATCTTTATCTAGTGTGATTTGCCACTGTATCTTTTGTTATTGTTATTTCTGTAAACTGTCAACTGTATAGTGAATTTGTATCATGTTGAACAAATTAGTGGTAGTTCACCTGGTGCAGCTTTCCCTTTCAAATCCATAAAGTACCAGTCTACATACAGTAGGCCTGGAGCTTTTAGGTGGCCATGGTACTACTGGGTCCCTGGGGCTTTTCCCACTAAGCTTACTTTTCAACCCAGCCTTGCTCGGTACAAAACAGGCAAAAATAAAGCGGGTTGACTGGTCCAGAAAGCCGAAAGCAGGACTGGACGAGGCAAGGGCAAATCTCCCTGACGGACGCAGCGTGTGCTAACGTTAGCAACACAGCTAACGACCACACATTTAAACCCATTTTTCAATATCCACATTATCTCACCTTCTGAAGTCGGTTCTGTCTGTTGCGAACTTGCAAGCTGAACCGACCCATTCCACCACACTGGCGGTGGGACCCTTTTTAGCGCCTGCTCCGCTCATCTTGCTGATAACGTGCGGTGGAACGTAACGAGAGAAGCAGAAAAAGCAGAAGGGACACCGACACCAGGGGGAACACTTTAGATGTAACACAAGAAGTACGGAGTGCGATAAAGCTCAAATTTCCCAAAGGCGATATTCATTAAAATCCAAAGATGTCTGCCACCAGGTACCGTCGGTTCCTGAAGCTGTGTGAGGAATGGCCCCGTGACGAGAGCAAGAAGGCCAGGGATTTGGGAACGTTTCTGCGGCAGAGAGTAGCTTCTGCCTTCCGTGAGGGTGAAAACACACAGGTTAGTTTTACTGACAAAAACACAGCAAGCTAAGCTAATTGGACAACAAGGCTAACCGCTGCCGACCTTGTCTGCACAGATCGTGGATTGAGCCTCTTTTTATTTGTATTTAACATTATACATGCAGCTCTGCAAGGCAATACTTATCTGGGCTTAAGTTTGTACCTCATCACATAACTTTGATAGGACGGCTAGAAAAGCTGTCATAATGTAAACCGTGTTGCATCAGTGGTACAAGTACACTTTTGTGGTGAAGTTCTGCTCTTAACCTCCGGGTTCCATTTAGGAACCATCACCACAGACTCATAAGCAATGTTATTTCCAAGTCCTCCTGGTTAACTTTCCCATATTGGTTCAAATGATGGTAAAATAATTATGCTTAAATGTGTATAATGTGGCAAACCTTTTCTGTCATCAATATGTTTATAAAACATATTTTAATATAATTTCATTGTTTTCAATTGTAGTAACCCAGTGACAAATCACTGCGAAATTGAGTAACTGCACTGAACAAGTAGGACTGAAGATAGGACTTGACTGCTATTTTCATTTGATATGAATACAGTGCTATGACAATTCAGCCGTTTCTTTATTGAAAAATATATTTCCTTTCAATAGCTTCCATATCTAGTGATGTAATTACTCCATATCAATGTAGAATTGTGTAACCACACGGGACCAGGAGGATCTTTTGTGAACATTAAATGCCTCTTTTTCAACATGTTCCATGTCATGTGACCCAATGGCTCCAGTTGGCTCTTTTTATTTTTAGAATTGTAGTCACTTTCCTATTTTAAAAAAAAAAAAAAAAAAAAAAAAATGTTATTGAGATTAAGCATTTTTTTTGTTGACATTTTCTTTTTCAGTAGTTTCCGTGTCATGTGATCTCAAATTAATACAGCTGTTTGTCAAATATCCAACCTAAAACTAACTTCACTGTGGTCTATTTCAAAGTATCCTACTAGTTCTGTTTGGTTGTAACTTTAAAGTATATCCTTTATTTCATTTCATTAAAAAATGTTATACTTTGTATTAAAATTGATTATAATACTACTGATATCTGATATTTTAAGTTAACACTTGTAGTAGGACTACAAATAACTAATATTTTGATTATTGATCAGCTGATTCTTTTCTAGATTGGTCTTATATTTTCAATTCACTGCTTTTAGTGTTTTGCCAAATAATGTTTTACATTGTACAAAATAACCCACATTTCATTGGTTTGCACTTAATATCATGTATTGGTCAATTGTCTTGTAAAATGAATTGATACCAGCCTTCTGATTGTTATCAATAATACATTGTTTTGTACCTAGCATTTCAAACTTGTCCAATTTATCCATGCTTCCCGCCAGATCTCAGATCCAGAGAAGTGTGACCAGATGTATGAAAGTTTGGCGCGCATTAACAGCAACTACTACAGACAACGAGTAAGTACAGTATAATTGATTCACAACTTCCAAAAAACGGTTATTTAAAATGCTTTTTTCCCTACAATATAACCTAAATATTGCTACTGAGAAACTATATTACTCCAAAGTTGTGTCCACAATTATTGACTGATTTATCTACAAATCCCACAATAATCTACCAGTTTTAAATGTTGTTTAGTAAACAATTTTTATTTTGGCAAGTTTCTAAGAAATAAAACAACTGGTCTAAGAGATATATATTTTTGTAACAGGCATCTTTGGATAACGGAGAGTTGACAACCAATTGAAAACATTTAGTACAAAGTGTTTCTGTGTGCAAGTCTAACATAATTTGTATTACGGTTCTCTTTATGATCATTTTCAAACATAAAAACTCCATAATCTTAAACACACTTTACCTGGTTTAATGCCAAACTATACAGCATCTATAAATAAAAACATCTGTCTGTAGCATGAAGTGTATCAGCTGAGGAAACATGTTTCTGTCATCTTCGAGACTATAAAGAAAAACCTTTGGCTTTGAGCATTTATTCTTTAATGTGGATAATAATATACTTTGATTAGTCCAAAGGTTGTTACGTGTTACCAATACCTTGGATATAGACCATAGTCACATTCAAAAATACTCCTTTCAAAAAAGACATTTGTGATTATTACATTATGAGTGTGTATTTCTCAGTGAAACCTTTATGTATCCAACCTACCCTTATTTTCTGCAAACATGTCTTTATCTTCTCAGTTTCCTCGAGTAAGAGACACAAGCTTTACTGGCGTTACGGTTGAAGAATGTAAATTGCTTTTGTCAGGTAAGAATTCACAATATCGCATTTATCTTTATAACAAATTTTTAAAGACATTTTTATTACAGTTAACTTTATATTTACTTACAGGAAATCTGCACCAGATGGACGAGGAGAAAAAGGGATTGTGGAAGAAACTATCGGAGAGATTTTCCAAATCCCCCGAAGAGGTTCCAGAGAAAGCCCCTGAAAAATAACTTCCCTTAATCTTTTCTGACTGTTCCTTTCTTGTCTCATGCATGTATAATAAATAAAGCTTATTGTTCATATCTTTATGGATTCTTATGTTTTTACTATCCATGTTGTTCGTTATTACAAACGTTTAACCATGTAGATGGTAATGGTTTCACATTTGAAGGGATCAAAACACTTAAACAAGAAAGTTTCTCCAAAAACATAAATAACATTCTAAATACTTTTAAATAGATACATCATTTCTACTTTCACCAAGAAGGTTTGTCTGTGTTCATTTTCTTTTGTTTGTTCACATGTGTTAGCAGTTTTTTAAATATTTTATTAGTTGTGGCCCTTGGATTAAATAGTTTTTTTTTCCGCCTTGTTGAGGATGTTCTTTGCTTTTTTCATTATTTTCTCATGCCCTACTACAGAATTATTTTCTTTTTTTTATATTCCATGGAATGCTCTTAACATCCAGATAGCAATGAATATCTTAAGTGCTTTGACAAAAAATCCATAAAATGTCATCTGTGGAAGCCGTAGTACTGTAAAAAGCACGACCAATCATTTTATGAACTGGATGGCCTACCTGCCTGTCAGCCTTCCATCTGTGCACAAACTTATCTCGGGCCCTCATTGGTCATGTGCGCGTTCGTGTGTGTTGGAGGAGGGGCTCTGTAAGGAAGTGGCAGATTTTTTCCGGCTGTGTATTTTCAAATCCTAGCGCACTCGAGCTGATTTCTCAAATTACCTACCCCACCTTTAAAAGAAAAAAATTGCAAATGTATCCTATAATTGTCTCCAACTTTTAGTCGTGGACTGGGTGACAAATGTGGGAACATGTCTCAACCTTTATATATATACAGTCTATGGTCTCAACACCAATGACTACGTATGTTATTTAAGGGTCACCTATCATGCTATTTTTAGGCAAAAGCATAGGTCTCAGATATATACAAATATATAAAAAACATGCCTATGAAGTGTTTTGCTCAAAATACCAAACAGATCACCCATTCTAGCCATGCCTCATATCCCTCTATTTCACTTCCTGTTTCAAAAGTGCTGATTTTTGATTTTGGGTATTGCAAGGGAAACTTCTGTAGCAATGGGGAGTCAGGACTCAGAGAGACACGAGGAGAGTTGGAGCTTTGATGAGAAACACTGATGGTTTATTACGAGTATCGGCCGGAGGATTCACATCACAACTCACACAGCCAGAGGTTCTGACTGCACGGGAGAGTTGCCACGTCAATTCTGAAGCGCCTCTCTCTCGATAGACCTTTTAATAGGTTCACAGAGGGGGAGATAAACTAAACATCTGGGAACACTAGAGATAGCCTAAACATCTGGGGACACTGAATCACTTGCCTGACCCTCATGGCCTCGAAGATTACACCTTGGAGTCCACAAACACAGAGAAGGAAGTGTTCCAGCGTTCTCACAACCATAAACCATTTGTGACCGAGAGTTGCCCGGTCATAAACTGGGAATATCAACATATAGCTGGAGCAACACATTCCTTAAGGGAGATAACAGAGTCAGGGTTGGTCATAAATGTCAAAGGGCAAAAAGGTTAGATATCTTAGGAGTAAAGGAGAATTATTCCCTAACAGGTATAAAAGAGGGGCGGAGCTTATGCCTGCTCATGCGGGAGATTCTACCGGCATATACTGCCGTGAGGAAACGCCATATCATGGATTATCAAGGATTATTTCTGAAACAGTATGGAACTCAAAGGCTTTCTCTCTTGCCGGTTATACCAGAAGGTGAGTTCCTTTTTATTTCCTGCTTCTTCACACACATGCTCTCTCCAGTACAGGTTAGCTCTGAGTGTAAACACCGACCATATTACGTCCAAAACATTCGGGCATTGTTTCTGATAGCAACGTTTCTGATAGTGCTGTGAGTCTGCATTGCCGATTTGACGTAATATCGCACGCAAATCTGGATCAGCTCCGTTGTACCCCCGTTTTTAGAGATTTGGGTATGGAGGAAAAGAGAGAGGGTTTTATTTTCTGACGCTGCGTGAGTTCCCTGACACACCGGGGACACATATTTATGTATAAAAGTCATAAAAAAGTGCATTTTGCATGATAGGTCCCCTTTAAAGTGTCTGAGGAAAGGCTTGGTGCTCAAAACATTACACAGCAGCATTTAAAGCCTCCAAGCTTTAAAAAATAAATAAATAAAACTTGAGTTGTTGGCCTGTTGTGCGAGAAGGAATGTATTCAAGAGTGATAGATTGGATATAAATCTTTATTTTTTTATTGAGTTATAGCAGTTACTACAACACAAAACTCTTAATCATGAATGCATACAAAAAAAAGCCCTTTTTTTCAAATAAGAAAAAGCTACTCTTCCTTCTCCTCTCTGTTGTCTCTCCATATGCGGTAGTTGAGGCAGGTGGCGAGGCAAAGCCAGGCCAGGTAGGGGGCCATCAGCAGAGTGGCCGTTCTGCTGATAGGATACCAAGACACCATGGTGGCCCCCACAGTCCCAGTGAGAAGCACAATGTCTACGAGTGCCTATATGGGCAGAGAGAGGGCCGTTGAGCTGTTATCTCGCAGTGTAAAGAAATAATTACATTTATGTGTGAAACTTACCAATTTCAGCTTATGTGCACCAAAGAAGATGGGAGTCCAGATCCAGTTGAGAGCAAGCTGCAGCCCATAAAGTCCCAGAGGAACCAGCGCTTCCTCAGTGAAACCGCCCAGCTCCTTCCACACCAGGTAGGAGCTATACCTACATAACATGTAAAAACGGTTATTAAAGTTGGGGTATGTAATTTTGGAGAAACCAGCTCGAGTGCGCTAGAATTTGGAAGTACACAACCGGAAAAAATCTGCCTCTTCCTTCAGACTTCCTTACAGAGCCCCTCCTCCAACACACACAAACGTGCACATGACCAATGAGGGCACGAGATAAGTTTGTGCACAGATGGAAGGCTGACAGGCAGGTAGGCCATCCAGTTATTTTAGCCGGGCCAGCTCAGATGATTGGTCGTGCTTTTTACAGCGCCACGGCTTCCACAGATGACATTTTGTCATGTATTTATTGTCAACGCATTTAATATATTCATTGCTATCGCATTCCATGGAATATAACAAAAAGTGTTTCTGAAATAAATTACATACCCCACCTTTAAGATACGATGTTATTTGAGGGTTTTTAAACACGGGAAAAGTAGGCGATTGACTCCTTAAAAATTGCCAGTATTGACAAGTATGCCCTATGTTAATTAGGTTAGTCACTTTCGACTTCACAGACGTGCAGACTAGCACTGGAAGACTAGTTTGAAAAGTGGAAAGAGTACAAAAACAGGTTTTGGTGGGAAAGGAGCTTGAAAGACTGCAGCTGTTGATCTGAGAGACTGTAGGAGTCTGTCAACACGATGCTTACCCCATGCCTGTGTACAGACAGGTCCACACTACAGGGAATGCAGCATTTGGTGGGCGCCATGAGGGTTTCTTCAGGGTTGGGTACCAGCTCTTCACCTCTTTGCGTGTGATGAAACCGCCGTAAAGCCCCCCCAGGTGCGGCAGGGCGGTCATCCCAAGCATGGGCAGCCACATATTCTGTGATAAGAACGGGAAAACATTATGGACACACTGAAAGCACCAAAGAGTTGAGGAGAACTGCAGTCAGGTGATAATACTCTTTGGGAAACCATTCACATACAAGTGTTTACGTGATCCATTGTTAATATGAGAGATACTGTATGTTACAGATGCTTAAACCCTCAAATACCTATATCAGTATCTGCCTCAGTAATCCAAAATTGGTGCTTAAGGTATTAGGTACCTTTAGGACATTTAAGGTCATTTTTTTGTCAGTTATTACTGCAAGCAGACTTTCTTGAAAAATCCCTGTCCTAAAAAGCATAACGTCCAATGGCATATAAACATAACAACATGTACAATTGCAGTCATAAACCTAGGTTTATAAGCCGTAGAAAACAGGTACAGATATGGCAGTTTAGCAAAACTTGACAGAGTTACATGACGGGCAGTCATGAAAAAAAAGCCTTTTAAGTACATTAATGTGTGTATAAACTCAAATTACCTATCTTCCAGCTTTACTAGCAATGTAATTCAGCTCTAAGCTTCTTCAGGTAACTTTAAGCAGATCATCTTCTAATTCTGCCAGTGTTTGCAGCAGTGCAGTGGAATACATAGCAATTTCAGCATCATCCTTCAAACGCGTTTTTTGTTTGATTCAAAATCACATGATGTTAACAAATTGTGAATTTTGTTTCGTGTTTCCTGAAGTTTATTTTCATGCTGCCTTAAAGGAAAACGTTGGCTAATTAAGGTGTAAAACTGCAACCATTAACCTAGATTCAATCAAACAGTTAACATGCATGGTTGTTTGCATAGGTTGTTTGGCAACACTTTACAGAGTCACGACTGAGGGTCAACATGCGACAAAATATCCGAATGTTTCAATGTTTCAGAACAACAGCAAGACATGCTAACGTAGGTTTAAAGCAAATCTGTAGTGTTTTCGCTTTGTAGGAGTCATAATGTCACAGGACTGATAAGCTCTAGCAAACGTTAGGTCAAATGCAGTTTAATAAGATTGTAGTGTCATTTACGTCGTCTTGTTTGTAGGTTGATATAACAAGCTACTCACCTCTCACTCAGTTGCCTTCTCCTCAGCACAGCAAAGCTAATGTATTATTTTATCGGACTAACGTTGACTTATACTATACACTGACAGTGAACACCTCATGCATGCTGCTGTATTGTGATATTAGTTTGTGTAGCAGGCTGGGCTGTGTGTTATCTTATCAGTGGGGTCAGTGCTGCTGACACTCCCCGTGCAAAGACAAACACCGTGACGTCACAGTGTGGTCGAGAGGACGAGAGAGAAAATTGACGGTTGGTGGTGAAGTGTTTCGGTAGCTAAATAATTAAGTTGTAGAAAGTCCCAATAAGGTCACAAAACACACTAGCTTACCGTCCTTCCTCTTCGACCGGTTACACAATTACAAAAAAATTACAAAACACACACCCAATTGTTCTGGACGGGATAGACAGCAAAGATTATGAAAGCGTCGAGATAGTTCCGGGGTGTGTTTTTCATGGGTAGCTTTTTTGTTCCAGTGTGTAGGTACTAAGTTTATCAGAATCAGAATCAGAAACAGGTTTATTGCCAGGTAGGTTCGCACATAGGCTACTAGGAATTTGACTTGATGTCATGGTGCATAGGCCTACATAAAATATAAAAAACAAGAAATCTAATATAAAACAAAAAATCTCAGGTTACTATGGAAAGCTTTAATAAAATATGCCTCTTGTTAGTAACATTTAAAAATATGTTAAAATAGTAAGCAAACGTACAAACATGTGAGGTCACTAGAATGATAATTATTCACAAAACTATAGTGGAAAATGTAATTTGACTCAATTAGAATTTCTTAATGTAGGCCTATTCTATAAAGAAAAAATGGATATAACAATTAGAACAAAAAAACTGGACATATCCTGCTAAAGAAATAGACAAGACTATTTGTATAATTTTAATTATTATAACAAAAGTTGTGTAAGTGTATTACACAATTCGTGTAGGATACATAATAGCCTCCAGTTTCCCCCACTTGTGTTACACAAGTGCTTCACAAGTAGAGCTAGTCTATATGAAAAACTAGGTGTAGCCTATATAGTATTTTCAATATGTCATGTATTATGTATAGTTATTTTGTATTCTCTTTTTATCACAAACAAATACATAGGTGGATCACAGACTTCCTGTCTGACAGGAAGCAGCACGTGAGGCTGGGGAAACACGTCTCTGATCCCGGACCATCAGCACCGGTTCCCCTCAAGGCTGCGTTCTTTCCCCTCTGCTCTTCTCCCTGTACACCAACAGCTGCACCTCCAGTCCCCAGTCTGTCAAGCTCCTGAAGTTCGCAGACGACAGCACCCTCATCGGACTCATCTCTGGTGGGGACGAGGTGGGAGATGGACCATCTGGTGACCTGGTGTAGGGACAACCACCTGGAGCTCCATCACTCTGTGTGACTGCAGTAACTGCTGTGGAGTCATTCCGATTCCTGGGCACCATCATCGCCCAGGACCTCAAATGGGACAGAACCTCTGCTCCCCCATCAAAAAAGCACAGCAGAGGATGTTCTTCCTTAGGCAGCTGAATAAATTCAACCTGCCAAAAACAATGATGGTGAACTTCTACACCTCCATCATCGAGTCCATCCTCAACTCCTCCATCACCATCTGGTACACTGCAGCCACAGCCAAGGATAAGGGCAGGCTGCAGCGGCTAATCCGCTCTGCAGAGAAGGTGATTGGCTGTAATCTCCCATCCCTCCACGACCTGCACGCCTCCAGAACCCTGAGGCGGGCAGGGAAGATAGTGGCGGACCCCTCCCACCCTGGACACAAACTGTTCACCCCCCTCCCCTCTGGCAGGAGGCTGCGCTCTATCAGGACCAAAACCTCTCGCCACCTGAACAGTTTCTTCCCCTCCGCTACCGGCCTCTTAAACAAGGCCCGGCCCCCCCACTGACACAACGTAGACTCTATATGCATTACATTAATGCACATAATGTTCAAATACTGTTTAGCCCTACTCAGCGTTTCATTGATCATTTTTATTTTTTTGGTGGTCTAATGGATAGTGAGGTGGGCTGATGATGGGAAGGTTGCGAGTTCAAATCCCGCCTGGAACACCACTAGTGTGCCCTTGAGTAAGGCACTTAGCCCTCAGTTACTCCAGGGAGAATGTCCCTGTAATCAGTCATTGTAAATCGCTTTGGAATAAGGCGTCTGCTAAATGCCTAAATTGTAAATTATATTTTTGGGAGAATAAACCCCACAGATCCTCAACTCCGGTGTGTCTCACTCATTAACAACGCAACACAGAGCAACAAGAACGTTGTCTGTAGCCATGAACTTGCATATATTTACTTATTTGAGGGGTGGGGTGGATGCGTGGGCCACCCGAATAGGTTAAGGGGCCTTTACTTGGTGCGGTGCGGTGCCCCCACAAATATAATCAAATTCTGTGGGAAACACTGCTACACATATTCTTATTTCATATTTCATATTCTATAACTCATTGCATTCCATTTCGCTGTAAATTACTGCTTTATTTTATTGCTATTTAACTATTTTATTACAGTGTCCTTAAAGATGTTTTGTTTTATATTGGATTTCTTGTTTTATATGGAGATTCTTTGTTTTATATCTTATGTAGCACCATGACATCAAGTCAAATTCCTCGTATGTGTGAACCGGTCTGGCAATAAACCCGTTTCTGATTCTGAAATGAGGGCATTTTATTGTGGTAGTACTTTAATGTGGGGTGAATTTTAGTAACTTTGTATTCTGGGTAACCTAGAATGTAATCTTATATACAGTATACATATATATTGTACTTAAGTTTGATGTTTGTGTATGTACTCAGTTCCACCATTGGCCGGTGCCTTGCTCAAGGGCACCACGGCAGGGCCCAGGAGGTGAACTGGGACCTCTCCAAGTAGCAGTCCACACTCCATATTTAGGTCTGTTCGGGGACTTGAACCGGCGACCCTACGGCTCACAGTCCAAGCCCCTACTGAATTTGGATCTTTTCTTTCACTTAAAGCTGCTCTCATAAACATGTTTATTTCAACAATGCATTCAATGACCATTTGCAAGAAGTAACTAACATTTACTCAAGTACTGTGCTCAACTTTAAAGAAATTGTAATTCACTTTGTATTTTACAATACAAATAAGACAGCTTTATTTGTAAAGCATTTTAAAGGTCCCATGTCATGGCCATTTCTACTGATCATGATTCCATTGTTGAGGTATACTTAGATTTATATTGTGCAATTTTCCAAACTCACATTGGTTTCTTATACAGCATGTGTATTCACTCTATCAGTGCTTCTCAAAGTGTGGTCCGCGGACCATTGGTGGTCCGTGAGCGCCCAGTGTTCCGTGAGTATATTGGTAACATTTCACATTTGAAATAAATAAATACATTTAAGTTTTCCGCACTCTCGCGCGAATATTTCCGCAATGGAGCGAGCTTAAGTTTCTTTCGATTGCATCATATAGCCCAGCGCAACACCTTCATCACACATGTTGCCACTTGTTTGTACCATTGTCAGGGAGTTAGGTGGTCCGCAAGTGTTTTTTTATTGGTCCTTTTTATTGGTCCTTGGTATGAAAAAGTTTGAGAAACACTGCTCTCTGTCCTAAACGGCTTGTTGGAGCTCCTGCCCCCCCCCCATTTTGCTGTGTACTGAACCTATTCACTGCTCTATCAACGTTTCATGTCAAATCGCTATATATCCTATATATATATAAATTTAATATTAACAAAATGTGGGTCTAGGTAAAAAATGTCATTTTCCTGAAAACTATTAAAATGGATATAGCGTTTTGGAAAAGAACTCCTCATATGTAACACTACAGTATAATTGACAGTAATAATTGGTTGCTGGATTAAACACATTTAAAGTATTCAAAACTTTTTATTAGAAAATCAAGATCAACCGGTTGACAAACCCATGACAAATGCATCAAGGCTTTAATTGATGAAACAATTTTCTTTGAGTGTGTTATTTGTTTAAATTTGTTTAAAAAGTAAAACTCTGTTAGTGAATCAACTTTTCTTCCTGTTGAGGCATCACTAAAGGAAGAATGACATTTGGCAATAATATTTATTTTGCAACTAAACAGCCCATGCTGTGCTTTAGGTGTAAAAAACAGTTAATCCAGAGTTAAGCAGTGGTGGAAGAAGAGCGTCAGGGAAATCACCAAAACCACACTGTGAACATACTCGTTCTTGCTTATTTAAAAACACATATTGTCTACACATATTCACATATGTTTGTTAGATTATCGTACATGTTGTGACTATATTTCTGTACATTGCATATTCTTTTTTATATATATCCATATTCATTGTTTCTTGATTGTGTATCTTGATTTTTTTTTATTTCATCAATTAGTTTAAGTTAGGCATCAATACACCCAACCACGTGAAACCCACTGCAATACAATTCTGATTCTGATACTAGTCCTTTACGAACATAAACAAATAAACAAATAAACTTGACATGGTTATTTTAACAAAAGCTTTTGAAATTAAGGAATATTGTCGTTAGTCTCGTAAAAGAAAAACAACCTGTACATTTTATCTTGATAAGTTAAATGAATGAGAAAGCTTTGAAGTGTAGGGAAAGTTGTAGAGCAGAGATGTCTCTGAGCAGTGCAATAATGACTCATACAGGGAGGAACAAATATAAAATGTCACATAGTTTTCTCATGACTTTAAACCAGAAGTGGGCAGAGTTGTTTGACTTAAATGGTGTTGAGATGGGACAGATGTTGCTTTGGGTAAAAAAAACATTTCCTTGGGAAACCAGCCTTTTACATCAAACACCTATATAGGCCTAGTGAAGGTCAGAAATATGCAAAACCTAATTTTAAGTGGGAAAGACTTTTATTAAGAGAGAAAGCTTTGAATCAAAAATATAATGCACACACTCATGAGGGGATTATATTTACAGTTAAACCACGGGCAGAGAGAGGGGCTATTTCCCCACAGTTCTCTGTTGCTGTTTCGCCCCTCCTCCAGTGAGCCAGGCACACCTTTCCTCTCTGGTCCTCCAGCGTTTCCTACCTTCTTGTCGGCTCTCAGCCTCGTTGTCTGGCGGTGAACTCTCACCCCAGCTGCTTGGGAAATGTCATACAGGCAGAGGCCCGTGCTGCAGTAGGGGGGCGTAATAGGAGGAAAAAATAACAACATTTTTGTACTGCTCTCACTGCATCTTTTATCCGCGTCTCTGCCGTGCAAGTGCCACATCCCGCTACCAGCAGCAGCAGCAGCAGCCGCCGCCGATTCCTAATCGCAGTCTCAATGCTTATTTCGCATTAGGCTAATATAAAAAAAATCCGTGCCAGACATGTGAGTAGCAAACCATCGCTGTCGTCCTGACTGCTATGTGCTCACACGCTATTGTATCCTTACACCAATGCGAACAAATGGTCATTGAACCGTGTTGTTGTGCATTTAGTGTCAGTGTGCTGCTTCCACGGTGGCTGAGCCGGGCTCCCCGCACTCTGACGCCGCAGATGGAGCCTCGCTGGCGGATTGTTTTGGGGGGTTCTGCGTCGGCTTGGCTAATTGAGCCAAACGCTGTGATTTTCGTGCTGTAAATAGCTCAGATAGAGGGAAAGCCCATTTAATCACTGGGCTGTGTGATAAGTGTGTGTACTGTAAACTATCCCGTTCTTATTTTTGTTTTCTACATTGATTGAAGGTAGCTGTGAATTGGTGGTGTGGAGTCCAGCCTGGCATCTCCAGTCAGATGTGGAGGGAGGCCCAGGTTAGAGCACACATAATGCGGCGGTGTCGATCTGAAATCAGTTTGAATAGCTCTGTGAGCCGAGTGGCCAGGAGATTTTTTAATTACAGGATAGTCATTGGTGTGGCAAAGGATACATGAGATGTTGTTGTGTGTTTTAGTTTTTTAGAGATCAAAACACAGTGTGTAAAATTGTTTTGAAAATGTGTCCTGATAATCCGCTCTTTTTTGTTTCATTCATTTAAAAATGCAAACACGTAGTTTGTTATTGCCATAAATCACTTGTGAAAAAAGTCACTGTAGGCTATTCAAAAAAAGAAAACGATAGGCTATTGTTCTAATGATCATTTTTCGTATTTTTCTGAATATTTGTGATTAAATATCAAATATGTGAGATCAAATATTCTCAGTTTAATACTCACTAAAAGTAATCTGTTAAATGCTGGTTTTCCTGTTTCATTTCATTTTCACATCAGATAGGAGAGAGTTAAGTACAATTGTAAAATAGGTGAGAAAGAGGAATGATGATATGCAACAGGTTCAGGATTCCCTGTGTCCACCTATAGTCTTGCAAAATAAGATAGACATTTAATATTTGTACATTTGGCTAATGCAGATTTGTTTTGACGGTTTTAGGGGGGAGAACATGAAGCTTCTCTTGAAGATGTCTGTCCAACAATCTAACTGGCTTGTGACGACGATGCCCAGTCGAAGATCCTGGGATTGATCCGTGAATCCCTTTAAACTGATGGCCTGGACTAAGTAAGAAGTTTGTGTGTGCCTGTTCCCTGAAGCTGCACATTCAGTGCTTTCTGAGATGGATGACTGGCATCAAGTTGTTGATAATGGTGGCAGTTGATGATGAGTTTTGTCTCTGTGTCAGGTTTCAGCTGGCCTGCTGAAGCTATGGGGAGCTGTTGGAGCTGTCTGTACAGAGACCCCATCCGAGACAACCATCTTACCAAATTTAAGGTAAACACATTTATTTGGATCTGATGCGTGATGTGATCATTGGTCTGGTATCCACCTGTTTACCACCGCTATATTTAGCATTTGTTTTCATGTGCGAGAATGCTGTCATAAACTAATCATTTAGATAGGGGTGTGAAAACACACATTTTATCACATCAAATGTTTGGACAACAATAAAATATTTTGACATATTATGCGCTTTCGAATCAATTCATTTCAAGGGCCTGCTATCAAACTACAAGTTGGTCTGAAAGTTACCTACCTATCTACCTTTTAACAAAGAGAATAAAAATGACACCTTGTTGTTTAATATAAACTGCCACCGTTTCTAATGTTTAAGTACAACTGTTTATATAACTAGAGCACAGATGTTTCTTTTTTATCTTAATGGTCAGGTTAGTCATGGTTCCTAAGTATTTTATCTCACAGGGCAATTTTTGGCATATGGCATGTACTTTGCCACCCTTTCCCTGAAATCCCAAATATTTTCACACCGCTAATTTATCTCCAAGAGGGTAGTACACATCCTCCTAGGAAATGAGTTTGGGCAGAAATGGTGACACAGATGTGCCATGGACCTTTAAAAATAAAGGTGTATCTCAAAGATAATGAGATGTATTGATGTTTTCACTTTGTGTCAATGATATTGTATCGTTAATCACTTAATCAATCCAGATCAATATACCCATTGTAATTTACATAGTAATGCAATAATCTGCATTTACAATCTCTTATGATCTATGTTATATTCCCTTCCCCTGTCCTAGGTCACCAATGTGGACGATGAGGGCAATGAGCTGGGATCTGGGATCATGGAGCTCACCCAGACAGAACTCATTCTCCACACACGTAAACGAGACGCCATCCGGTGGCCATATCTCTGCCTGCGCCGCTACGGCTACGACTCCAACCTCTTTTCTTTCGAGAGCGGTCGTCGCTGTCAGACTGGGCAGGGTAAGCAACTGTTTCTCTGCTTGTCTGTTGATATCTTTGTAGATAATTCAGTCTTATTAATCAAGGTAACAGTGCATATCATTTGCACATGCAGTAGTGTTGTGGTTGTCTGCCAGCAGGTGTTCAGCTTCAGATATATAATTAACAGAGGAAAATTATTTTGGAGAAACAAGCTGAGCAAACGGTCACAACAGCTTAACAGCGTTGGAGAAATT
Organism: Gobionotothen gibberifrons; assembly: GCA_943591055.1. NCBI lineage: Eukaryota > Metazoa > Chordata > Actinopteri > Perciformes > Nototheniidae > Gobionotothen > Gobionotothen gibberifrons. The sequence continues at coordinate 390,381 of CALSBZ010046848.1, read as the reverse complement.
CTGATTCTTAACATGTACAATTGAATTCTAACAAGGAGGAGTTCGCTGCAAAGATTTCATGATCCCACGCTACTCCACCACATCACAGAAATCCTTTTGTTATTGTTTTCATTGAGAGACCGCTAGCTGCTGAAAATAACATAATGTTAATTTAAGATGTTAAATGACACAACAGGAATGTTGTTTAGTGTATAAGGCCCTAACATAACTCTCTAAACACAAAGCAAATATGGTGTGTTATCAGCATTAAGGAAATTATTTGAACTATCATAACATCTATCCTTTATCCTTTATCTTCCTGTGTCTTTTTCAATGTTACTGGTGGTCAAGTTCAGCCTACCAATGCTCTCGTTTATCCTGTTTTCTTTTAGGAATATTTGCATTCAAGTGTTCCCGGGCAGAAGAGATCTTCAATCTGCTTCAGGAGCTGATGCAATGTAACAGCATCAACGTGGTGGAAGAGTCGATGATGATGAGTCGCAGCGGTCACACACCAGAGATGGAAATGTCTCGCACACCACAGACTCCCAACAGTGAGTCACACACACACACACACACACACACACACACACACACACACACACACACACACACACACACACACACACACACACACACACACACCCACACACACCCCCCCCCCACACACCGCACACGTAACAAGAAAAGCTAAATATAAACTTGAGATTAATTGTAGGACATGCATGCAATGCAGCAATTTAGCGGAATTTTTAAAGTTGTTCATCAACACAGCTAAACAAAATATACTGAGTCACAGGAACAAAAGTATTCTTAAACACCAAGTAAAGCAGAAACGGCCATGGGCGCTTCAAATGGCCTGTTAGTGCTTGGAAGTTGCAGCTATGTCTATTATATCTTCTGGAAGGTTGTATTCCCATGGGGAACCATGCACAATCCTTTGCAACAATCCTTGACTGTTAAAAGTTTAAAAAAAATAGACATTTCATTTGTGTTATTTATTTCTCTGTGCCACTGTTTTTCAGTGTTGTAACTGTTATTCTCCTTGATTGGTGTCAAAATAAATGTTACTATGCCATGTTAGGTCCTTCAATTTGAGAAGATTGGGCTTGGAAAGTCTTTTCATTTAAAGTTCAAGAAGGTCTTGGACCCCTGTGTGGGTAAAAATGTTTCATTTTGAGATTCTTTTGATCCTAGCTTACCTGTTTTAAAAGTAGAATCTTATCCAGCGGCTGTGGCAAAGGAGGTAGAGAGTATTATTAGGGATGGTGGTTTGATCCCCAGCTCCTCTTGTCCACAAGTCCTTTGGAAAAACACTGAACTTTCTTTCTGTTTGTACAGCAAGAGATTAGAAGCTTAAGGGCTTCAAATGCAGCAAACAGAGTGACATCTGGTGGATTGCAAAACATATAGCAGCTGATGAAAATCTTCTCTGAAAGAATTCACACTTTGGTTTTCTTCCGTCTATGTTATTGTTATTCACTCTACATGTGCGTCAGTCAAGCTGCTCTAAATCAAAATGCAGCTGCCAGGTTTTTGGAACAAGCCGTCTGTTTTTGCATCCTTCCACTGGCTTCCTGGAAATTCAAAATTAACTCTGAGATCCTGTTCATTACATATAAGGCAGTAAATGATCTTGCTCCAAGATACATTTCTGTTCTCCTTGTAACTCTTTCTGCCTCTTGATCCTCAGATATTGGCCTTTTATCCATCCCCTGCTTCTGTGAGTAGGGGGCGCGCCCCAATCTGCTTCAGACTAATTTGAAAGATTATTGATTCGAAAATAATATGATACAGTACAAGTACGTCTGGGTCTCTGTGTTTCATTCAAGCTCGGCTCTGTGTGTGTGTGGAACGAGCCAATTTGTATGCGTGCGCGAGCAAGAGAGAGCAAGAGAGCGCACCGGTACCGGAAATCGTTGTTGTTAGCTTCTGGTGCTAGCGAGCTAGTGGCCGGGTCTCAAACGTTTTGGTCACGATTAATGTAAACAATTATTTCCGAGGCACACGTTTATATGATCATTATAGTTATACAAAACTCAACTCAACGTCAAGCTACCCTACAGCACCCCCAAAATAAATCTCTGGCAACGCCACTGAGCCTGCAACCCCGTTTTGAAGAAATGTGCAGTGCAAAACAGGCTCATTGCAGCCACTAATGCTGTGATAAGACACACTTCTTTGCCAAATATCAGCATTTTCTTTCTTTTCATTTTTTTGCACGGATTGCAAAGTATTATAACTTATTGTTCTAGCAAAGAGATTGCACAATTGTCTCCAAAGGGGGGCCTGACAGAAAAAGTTTGAGAACCACTGCTTTAGACCCTCTGTGTCTTCTAAAACCAGTCTTTATAGACAGGCCTTTTTCAGATCTCATCCCTGTTTTATGTTTTTATTTGTTCTTGTTTGGTTTGTCTCATTGTTCTGTGTTTTATGTTGTATTTTTACTTAATTAATTGATTGAAGTCTTACATAAATTAAGCTATACTTACTTATGTTAATATTTTTCAGCTCCAGCGTTCCCTGTTCAGGCTTTTCCTAATGGATACCCTGGTTATCCAATCAGAGGGGAATCCTCCCAACCCTCTCTTGCTGACGACCACGGAAATGGTCTCATGGGTTTGGAAGACCAGGTAAGGCCTCTTCTTGTTAACTAAAGTTCACTGCATTTGTGGTAGTTCACAACTTTACTTACTACTGTTTGTATTTCCCTCAATAGACCCACACCTATGTAAATACTGTTAGTATGGAGGCGGATCCCTCTATGCGTCACTGTGTGCACTCTCTGCCTGAGGTGCGGCCGAACCCTTTCCCCGAAACACCCCGAGGAGCCATGCCTGTCGGGGTGCAAGGAAATCCGCAGCCCAACCTGCGGTGCTGTCCCCTGGAGGAGCATAATGACCCTCAGGTGTTCTTACAGCCATCTTCGCAGGAGGTCAAATTCATGCTGGGCCCTACTCCGGCTCAGCGTCATTTGCTGGAGAGAGAGAGGGACAGAGAGAGGGACAGGCATGGCCACAATCCTCACAGCCTTCAGCCAGCAGAGGGTGCCACAGGCTCAGAGACGGAGGGAGACGAGCCCACCATGCACATGTGCAACTCTCACTCCTATCCCCATTTCCATCACCACACACACCGGCACCTGGGCCTGGAGCACACGGACAGCTGCCAGAGCGGCGAGCTCACCTACGAGAACATCAACGGGCTGAGGAGCGTCCGGAAGCAGCGGCTGAGTCCCAGCAGCGTGTCGCAGTCTGTGGGTTCGAGCAGCAGCAGCAGCACCGGTGACAGTCACACCCACTCCCTCCTGCACCCACACGCCCTCGGCCCCTCGTCACTGCCCCCCCAGGGATACCCCTGTGAGAGAGGCATGGGCGGAGGTCATCGTCGGACAGCTCTGCTCAACTACGAGAACCTTCCCTCTCTACCACCGGTGTGGGAGTACAGAGCTCTGCAACGGGATGATGAACAGGAAGAGGAAGATGATGAGCAGGATGAGGAGGAATACGAGGAGGAAGAGGAAGACTTTGATGAGTATGAGTTCTCAGAAGGCCCAGGGACACCCAATGGGTACCACCAGGATGGTCGTGGCATCCATAGAGACGCCCTGCAGAACTACGTCAACACAGAGCAGGTCCAGCCATCCCGGCTTCGACACGCTTGCCCCCCGCATCCGCGGTCGTGTCAGCCAGGGGGGCGAATATTTAGCTTTGATTTCCGCGGACGGTCAAGGTCAGGGGTTGGAGGCTGTGAGCACGGCCACATGCCTCCATCGCGGCAGTTGAATTACATCCAGGTGGAGGTAGAACCTCCCTGCCAAGCCCTCAGCAGTGGGGGTGCCCAGCCACAGCCCCAGCCACAGCCACAGCCACAGCCACAGCACCAGCGCCTACCACCCAAAAAATGTGGCCCACAGGCACCCCGGCGCAGTGAAAGCTACGCAGTCATTGACCTAAAGAAGACCGCTGCTATGTCCAACCTGCAGAAAGCTTTGCCCAGGGATGATGGGACTTCCAGAAAGACTCGCCACAACAGCACAGACCTGCCTCTGTAAACGGTGTTCAAACTGAAGAGGAGCGACGAAGACAGATGAAGGCTTATCCTCATCTTAGCACACTGGACCCTTCACTGTCATCCATCCATTCAACTGTCGGGCTGACTAATACAGTACAGGTACCTAATTAGAAACTTCTGTGAATATAAAAGGAAATGAGAAATCTCTGAGGAGAATTTGCCATTTTATTCTGTGTTATTTATTAGATATGTGGTGTGAAGCTCTCTCAAGAAATTGGCAATCTTGACTGCAAATACGGTTTGCTGGATATTTATACATAAGCATAAAATCATAAATATGATTTTGTGCTTGGCTATGACTTAAAGCATAGATCTCTGTTTTCAGCGGAAGCAGTCATTGCCATATTGTTTTAGCAAATTGAAATTCATTAACCCATCTCCACTCACACACATTAGTGTTTATATCATTTAAGTATTCTACATCCATGTGGTTTTTACTTAAATATGATGAGTCACTAATTTAATTATTTTCACAGAAGAAGAAGAGTAGTTGTTGGCATGAAGGAAGGGTAATGGTTCCTCCAAGGTACTGGCCAATATTCATACCTCATCACAAGCATCTAAGTCTTACATTGTGGCTAGTAGAAGAGACCATTATTTGATACTATATGCCTAAAGAGCATTTTGCACACAATCCTATGGAATTGTATTTTATCATATTTTAAGGAATGGATGTGTCCTGTCCAAAAAAAACTGAATTAAATGGACAAAAGAGATGGTGATATTTGCAGAATTATTCTAAACTATGGTAAAAGTAGCACACATGGATTAAACGAGCTTTGGCTCCCTCCTATCCACATGCAGCAAATAAAAAGGTAGCATATCATCTTCGATCCCCCCCCCCCCCCCCCTGCAGGGGGTCCACATGGTTTACGCTTGTCACGTTGCACTTTTGACCCTTGGCCACTAAAACGATCGTGTCCTTTTTACCAAAAGCAGGGGGCCAAATATTTCATGGACATTCTTAGTCAGCATCGTAGATGGGATTTATTTACGTGTTTTGATGGAGACTAAGAAAAGAGCTGAATCTATAATTTGTCAGTTATCAGGTGTGTGTTTTTTTAAAGATTTATCAAGTCTACAGTGAAGATTTGTGTGAGGCTATTTATCAACCATAGTCAGATATTTATTTATTTATTCATTCTTTTATTTCCAATTGTAATAATTTTGTTATCCATGTGACGACCAGCGTTTTGTAATCCAGTTGGTAAAACAGAGACCAAAGTTTCACCTCAAATTATCACTGGGCTCTGGTGTATTGCTGTAATAACTGTGCTTAATTATATATAAAAGAAAAAGGAAGACTGTATTTATATTTTAAGTGCCAAAACTTATTTTCAAACTGTATGATAAATAAAATCAATTGTGCCATTAGGATTTATAGAAAACAATAAGACAGAGAGGCATGATGAGGTTATGGAGGTCGGGAGACACACTTAAAAAAAGAAGAAGAAAGAAATCCAACTTTAAAGGATAAATTCAAACTACAAAACCTGCACATTCCACCTCATCCACATCGACAGCCATTTGGGAGCGAGATATAAGAATGGAAATCTTGTAGTCTGATAATCACAGCCAGGGTGGTTTTATGCTGCTACATGTACATACTAACAGTAGCCCGTTTAAGCTACAGCGACTCGTCAAAATGAAAGCTTGTGTGTTTGAACCTATGCGATGTCAGATCTTTTACCATGTTTAATTGCTAATAGGGGTAGCATTGTTGTCTTCTGAGCAGAAGAAAAATCTAATGTACCATTTCAGAGAATGTTTCTTTTGGCCAATATTTAATTTTGTCAATTGTTTTCTTGACACTGTCTGTGTGGCAGTGGAGGGGCTCAGTCGCACTGATGCTGTCATCTTTTTGTCGAGTGCTCATATCAAGGGGATACTTTCAGCTGACGGAGGAAGGCCAAATGTTCTAGATTCTCAGATTGTGGCATTAAGCTGTAGTTTGCAGAGATTGTGGACGCAAATACAAATTCTCAACTTCTGATAAGGAGGGTTTTATGGTTTCTGTGTGACATCAGGTGCAAATCAAAGAGGATTTCTTGCTTCTGATCGATCATTTATTTAGAAAAACTACATACGGTATAAAGGCTAAAATCTCAGTTGATGATTTTCTGACTTTTTCAGTCAATCACATATCCTATAATGCACAGCAGTTTCCTGATCTAAAGATAGTACATTTCTAATGTATGAAATCTTCATAAATTAGATGGAGCGAGCAGGTGTTTGTGCTTGATGGTTTCCAAACTATCCAATATATTACAAATATGTTCATGTGCTAATTAATAGCCTCCTAATTTCTTTGTGGATTTATTGGTTAAATGTTGGGTCTTTGAAATTGCTTGTTTTGTCTGACAAACAATCCAAAATCACAAAATATTTTATTGACAAGAATGTTAAATATAATTGACAAGCGAAAAAACAAAATTGGCAATTGAGTATTGACTTATTTTAGCCTTTCTTGTTTAATGGCAACAACAATGTGACACTTCCCAACAGAAGCTTTAAATAACCCCAAATCAAAGGTTGATCATTTGTATTTTGGTTTGATCATCATACTTTTAAAATGACATTTAAAGAAATAAGCCTCTTATAATAAGAAAAAGCCCTTTTTCAAGCAGAGATTTATGACTGTATTTGCAGAGATATTGTCATTATACATTCGAAGGATGTTTACATTTTTGCAATAATAAGTGAATTATTTTTTTGTGGATTTCAAATCAGACCAATGTGTAAAGTGTGACATTTAAATAGTAGTCTATAAAACTGTGGGCTTTATGTATTTAATCGCCTGTTCTTCTGTGAGTCAGCAGTCTTATTTTTTTTCAGGTACGATGTTTACTTTCCAATCTTCATTGTACCATTTCATCTTTGAAAGTAAAAAAAAAAAGATGCTTGTTTTTTTCTTTGATTGTCTGACACTGTGTTTGCTTAAACTCACACTAACAGTGCCATCCAATTACATTTTATTGTATTAAATCTTTGAAATCAGTGGCAATTTTTCATACAAGAATCAGAAAGTGTTTCATCTAGTTTCTCAGAATATTGTTACATGTAGTTTTATGGTCTTTTATAAAAATTCCATGTTGAAATGTGCTAACTATCTTTGTTATAACGCAGTAGCCTCACCACGTCCCAAACATGTTAACAGTGATCACAGCATCATTAACACATTCCTATGTTTACTGAAAGTAATCAAAATATATAGTTAAATAATAGTTTTTCAAAGAAATGTGACATTTCACTTGAGTTCAAATCAAGTGCACTCCCATCTCATAACTCATTGTGATTGGCTTGGTTGATGCTATCTCACACCGTTAGTTTTTATGCTCAAGGCGTTATTCACACGGCTTTCTCTGAGATTAATTAAGCAGAGCTCATGGGTATCCGCAGGGCAAGGAGCAACAAGTAGAGATAGCAACTCCTGTCATTAAGTTCCTCAAACTGCATTTATGGAATGGGTTGCTGAACACAAGGGCTTGCTCTGTGTCTACTGTACAAACATGAAGCCATGTAGTCCATATCAAGAAATGTCTCACTGTGCCTTTCATATTCAAGCTCGAGAAACATTTCATCGCTGGTTGTGAGTGCGGCCTGTTTAAAAGAACAAAACACCGCCTGTTGAACGTTTCCAGATTGACAAATCCAATAGAGTCTTCAGTCAAAGTAGTTTTACGCTTCAAGCTGTATTTCATACTTTAAATTGTATTGGAAAAGAAGTGCCAACTCCTGATTGTTTTACACAATACTGTATTTTCAAAATGTTGTCAGTTTAACTTTAGACGAATGTTTGCACATTTTCGGAAACATGCTTTCTTGATGCATTAGATAAAAATCAATGTCACTCGTGTTTCTTTGCTAAATATAGGGCTCAGCTCACAGAGGGATAACTTAAAGACAGGAATCAGGGGAAAAGTCAGGGTGGGTGTTAACCCTCGAATTGCGCACCTTGTGGTCATTGGCCAGCCAGTCTAGCAAGACTTTTTCGTAAATCATGTTATATCTGGTTTTATACTCTGTCACCCCAAGTACACATTCACATGGAAATGTCACCGTTAAGAATTCCTCATCAGGAAACACGCTGCTAACAGAAAGAAAAGACAGTCTTGGTAGAAAGGTTTTTCCTCTATAAGCAAATGATTAAATCAACAATAAGGCTTACAAATACTTATATCAATACTGATCAAATATTTATCAAGACCTACTTCTACATCAAATTGTTTACAACATTTTTTATTTGATTGATTCCAAATATCAGTGTTATCATTCGTCTTTGCAAGATGGAGAAAAATGTTAATCTATTCCTTAAGGGTTTTCAGCAAAAAGAATCGGAGTTCTCATTTGTTGAGATTACATGCGTCAAGGTCTTTGGTACAATCGGTTTAGGGGATACAGTGAAAAAAGCCAAACTCAGTATGACTGAAAAGGTGTTAAGTCACTTTGTCCTGTAGCAAATAACATAAATGATGAGTACATTACAGTGTGTTTTTCATTATAAAGTCACATGGCTGTGGTGCACAGCATGATTCCTCATCAGCTGCCTTCTCAGTGATGAAGTATGTGAAAATAAAATTCTTTTCAGATATTTTTTCTCTGATTTGTAACTATTCCAAATGTTTTGCATAAGTCAGATGACAAAAATATGGTAAGAACAGAAACGAAGGCCAGCAACTCGGTTTGCACCATAGTGCTACACATCATCTTCATCAGCATCATCATTATCATCTCCATCTTCTTCTCTTAATACAGAACATCATTAGTGACATTATAAAACCTCAACTTCCCGCCCATGCTTTGAGATACTCTGTTAAAATACTGAAAGTATCAGAAAACTGTAATATCTCTTTATTATATGTTTTTTAAAATCTTGTTTGTTTTTGTCTGGTATGAGGATGTGATCACCACCAGAGGGTGATGCATATGTACAGGTCTGAGCTGTACATGTTTGTGCATTTGCATACAGTCTGCATTGGCCTATCTTTGTGACTATTATATCAATTTTCAAATTGAGTGCCAAATATGCTCAAGCATGATAAAAACATGGACCTCGAGGATGCGAGTCTCACTGCTGTTGTAGACTCTTTTTGTGATACGAATGCACAGCTGGAAGTAGAATCTTGCTAAATATTTTTGCTGAAAGAGGGAAACATTTTTTATTTTGTCGCAAAAATATTTGTTGTATGTTTCTGTGTTTCTACCCATTGCTTATAAATGATTATGCAGTGAATATAAAACATTTGCTTCATTTGTTGGAGTGTCAAAAAGAAACATTTGGATCATTTTCATTCTTGAATCATTCCTCACAGATATGTTATCTGACCCTTCATCCCACCCTGTCCCAAAACAAAGCGAGCCTGACATTTGGTGAATTTTACCCTGAATTATAGTGTGGATTTGTCCTAAATGTAAAAGTAAATGTAATTCTAATATTAAAATGAAGCTATGAAAATATCTTATTGCGCACTAAACAGTGTCTATTTTGTTCATTAGGTCAAACCTCAAAGAATCAATAGATGCATTTGAGTAAAACCAAGCTTTCCCCTCCAGAATCATGCACCTCTTCAGTAAGATGTACATTACAAGGTTTACAAGCTATTTTTTTAAGGTATTTGTAAAATAATTGTGTAGAATATACCAGAACAGGCTGTTTAACAATCAGAACAGAACAATACTTAATCCTTTAACACACAGGTCAGTTCAACACAGATATGTGAACACCAGTCCATTCTGGGCTGATCAAACCTGATCACTTAGAGCGGAAACGCTTTGTTTGCTCTGGTGTATTTATTAATATCTCAAGAAACATTGAAGACAGACGTGACCTGTTTAGATGTGTGTCATACCCACACCGTTGTGGTCAGTCATTCATCCTCCAGCCCAGCAGCTGAGACAAAGTGCTTTGTGATGGATAACTGTACCCTGAGGAGAGGAGTTATGTTACTGTGTGAACACTTTTCAAAGTAGTGTCTACAGCTGTCTAGCTCAACAACCTGCCCAGGATATACTACTTATAATCAAAGTGGATGTAATCATGTTTTCCATTTGAGCTCAACTCAGAAATTAAATTGTGATTTTATTCCACAATTGTTTTTTAAGCTGAATATTAACTTCTTTTGAGCATGTAATTAGTGTCTGCCGGTGTGTAAACAATTGTAATGATTTGATGTACAGAGAGCATGGTCCTTGTTAGCTCTAGAAATTTACAGCAAACTGTAAATATATGCCTTAAATAGTAGCTGTCTTGTCTTGTGTTCATATGTCTGTCTTGTGTTATTGTTATTGAGTAATTGCATCAAAGGAGGAGCCTCACAAATAAAGCAGAGCTTTTATTGTTTCTACTATACTTGCCATCCCTAATGTTAAGTCTGAAGGACCCAATCTTAACTAGAGCCCTTAATAATTCATTTTTTTGTAACATAAAACAGGACGATAGACAATCGTGTCATGAATCTCGCTGTACCCTGAAATATGATCATCTGACATGTCCAGTTTTCCCACTTTGAGTTTTGGCTACAAACAGTGGCAGGGCAAATACATGTGACAGGAAGTTTGGGCGGGGCTGTACATTTAAAGGAGAAGAGATTTTAATATAAAACAAATAGGTTATGCTTTAGTTTCTCTATTTTACATTAGACAGCTAGAATATAAACGGTAGTTATTAGTGAAATCTAACTTTACTGATGGCCCTATCTAGCCATTATGGTAATTACGCTCCTAGTGATTTATTAGTTAAAATCCTTGTCTTGCACTGTATCATACACTAGAAAATATTGAAAATACAAATGTCTGAGATTCACAGCGTCTTTCAGCCTATTGTTTCAGCCAATCATTGCTGTTTTGGTTCACTTAAGCAACAAGCAGTGAACATATTTCCCTGGTGGAGTATGTGGAGATCAACAACTGAGCTATCAGCAAGTTAATATTATACTTAAATTCACAAGGTGGACAGAAACACAACTCTAAATGAATCCTAATGTCAGCTTGTATCCTTGATCAGTGTCATTGTTAACCTGCTGATATTTAGCAAAAGTAATGTTGGTTACAATGGACACTACCATAGTTTAGCGTTTGTTAGCATGCTTACTTTTGATAATTAGCAATTAACACAAAATATAATAGGGCTGGTTGAAAATGCATTTTTTTTGGTCATAAAACAAAGTATTGGATCACTAAAAATGATGACCTGATGAGGAAAGGTCAGGGGATCATTGAGTTCAAGCAATTTCTTATCATGTCCATTACAGCGCACTGTGCGTCTAGCTAGAAGAGTATCAAGATGTACTCTCTCATCTGCAGCTAACACATTCACTCAAATATACAAGCTGTTTTTCATCCATCCACAAAGAGTAACTTTAGCTTAAATGTTTAAATTGGATAACATATGCAGTATATTGTAATTTAAAGCATAAACAAACAAAAAATGAAATCCATCCATTTATTATCTTTGTTTAAATGCAACACATTACTGTCTCCCTATAATCAGCTGCTGTAAAAGTGTTAAAAAGTCTTATCGCTACAGCGCAGTCTTTATTTTGGATGTAATTTATAATGCTGAGATAAGGGAAGCTTTATTGATGCCAAGGTGCACATTTTAGTGTCGCAGTAGAAAGAGAAGTACAGTAAAGTGGATGACTATAAAAACTACAAATAAGTCAATAACATAAAACTAAAAATAGGAATAATGTTAATAAGTAATATTAAAAAAAAAAATACAGTTAAAACTAAATAAATAATAGCTTGCCCTAGTAGTTTGAGAATAAAGATGTGCAAATGTTGCAAGGATATAGAAGGAGTTCAAGAGATGCATATGTACATGTTAAAGCTGAGCAGTAATAGGATGCCATGAATGGGAAATACCTGAACAACAATATCTATAACATGTCTCTTTGTCTATGGTCAAGCTACAAATAACTGCAGCCTGTTTTGCACTAATATAACAGGCCAGCTGCTTTGGTTTAGTTGTTAGAAAATGCTAATTTTGATGACTCAATCTGCCTCTGTCTCAGTGGAAAAATACAGCAGGGAAGTAGTATACCTTGGACCTTTGTCAGAGCCAACCACTTTTTCAAGTGAGACGGCATGGTGGGCAGACCAATCCGACGGATAATTAGGTAATAGAGGGGCCAGAGGAAACCATAGCTACATTGTTTCTCATTCTGGCTCTGCTCATGACATGTTGTTTGTGTAGAGATCCTGTGGTGCACCCAGCTGAGAGGAATACTGATCAGTTTGCTGTTGCTGAACGCAACTCTTGGGAGAGGGGGCTTTGTGATGGAGGGGTAAGTACCTTTTTTTGTTTTGCACTGGGCTGCTAAATGCATCACTTTAATTCTAAAATGTGTTCTGATAAGAGCAGCTTTCTGATAAACACTTGATTGTGAAAACTTTCCATTCGTGATAATCCCACAAGATTAACTTCAACAAATAAAGTTTATGAGGAAACACTCAGCTGAGTAGGTTTGTGTCTGCATAACCCAGAGCTACACAGCTTTGACAGTCCTTTTTCCTGTTAATGTGGAGGAAAGAGGGACATTTCTTTTAATCTCCTACTTGTTCTGCATATGTCAAGAGAGTTGCACAAAGGAAACAGCATTGACATGCCTGGTCAGGATAACAGTCAGTTGAAGAAGGCTCAGCTGTTGGATCGAGGCCAATGGGCAAACAAGGTGGAGTTTCTTCTGGCCGTAGCAGGGACCCTTGTTGGGCTGGGAAACCTCTGGAGGTTCCCCTATCTATGCTACAAAAATGGGGGAGGTAAGCAGGATTTCCAAACTACAAAAATTATACATACTTTTCCTGTTCCCGCAAAGTGGAATTGCTGCACCCAGTCAAAGTGATGCCAAGGGATGAGGAAAAAGAGCTGTGACGTTAAAATAGATTTTGCTGATAAGGAATTGCTCAGGCGATATACAAAGCAGCTTTTTGTTGTCAGCAACTTTTTTTTCTTCCTGTAACTGAAAGCAACTCCGGCAACAACAAGGAGACCATTGTTTGTGTTCTTTTTTGGAAGATAGCCAATAAAATAAACGACGTTATAAGTTTCATTGGTTAGAAAGTCTCGCTGTGCCTCTTTAAACTCTGCAGCCACATTACAGCAGTGTGGGATCTTTTAAAGTCACATTATGTGACAGATGTCTTTTAGTTCCTCTTACAGTAAATGTATGTTATAAATACTATAGGAGCCCACGTGGCCCACTACCAGATGTTTCCCTGGAAAGGACCAAACCATAAAAGACATGAATAACATTCTTCCTAAAAAAAACATTGATTGTGTACACACTCTCTTTCACAAGATATCAAAGTCTCAGAGCTTCAAAACAAGGATAAACAAAAACAGGGATGATCACGTGGAGTGTGGCTCTTTATCAGATTCAAAGAGGAAACAGTATTTGTTTTTCATGTTTTTTACAGGTGCATTTCTGGTTCCATACGTCTTGTTTCTGCTCTCATGTGGTATACCCATGTTCCTCCTGGAGACGGCCATGGGACAGTACACATCTCAAGGATGTATCACCTGCTGGCGCCACTTCTGCCCCTTGTTTGAAGGTCTGTGTATAAAAGTGAACAGCATTTTTTTTTAGTAGTACTTATTGTGTAACATTCAACCTTTTATCCTCACACAAATACATCTAAGTTTGTTGTATTTGTCGTGTCACCCGTTTGGCTGAATGTTTTTCTTCCCTTTTTCCAAACGGTTGGAAAATGCGAGATACATATGGCATGACATCTCTGTTCTAATTTACTGATGAATATATGTCTTAACATTGGAGATACATTTAGTCAGACTAAACCAAAAAAGGCAATTTTTGAAGAAATTGAAATGTGAATGGTGGATGTTGAAGCTGAGGCGTACCTCACCTTCATCAGGCTCAAGTACTCTAACTCCTAACTTCTAATCTTTAAAGCATAAGAGACAAGACACACTGCTGAAGCTGCTGTGTGAGATTTGTATGCCTAGGGTAAAACATTAAAGAAGGAAAAATTCTTGTTTTTCTACATTTTGACCATTCTATAATGATTTAGATCAGGTATACAAATCATGAAAACTCTATCCCTTAAAAACCTGGAACAAAATAAAACACTTCATTAGGATTAATAAGAGTCAAGTTCAGGCATTAGGCCCATAGACATAGTTCAGTTAAACATGTGTGAGTAAGAATATCATGCTAAATTAAAGGAAATAAGTAATGTCATAAAGTACAAGTAATGGCTTATTTTGTTCTTCTTTTCTTGAACTTCCCCATAACACATTTCGATTTTACCAGATTATTCTATAACTGCTATATAACATCAAGCACACACAAAAATTACATTTTAAACACAAAAAATAACAACAAACCTTACCAGATGTATATTAACCAGTCAGGTATTAAGTGGTTGTTTACTTGAGAACAAGAGACATATAATTCATTGTAAATAAGCCGCTCAAAATTCAGCTGTAATAATGAATGCCTGTGTGTACTAACCTGAATGATACATTTCACACAGGGGTGTGTCTGCTGCTGCTTGGCACTCACTGCTTGTTTGCATAATATCAGATCTTACTGTATGTGAGAGATAAGCAGGAACTCTGATACGCACCCAAAGAATCTCCTCTATAGAGATATATTGGTCATACTATAAAGTGTTGAAATCTTTATTCCTACCGAAAACAAATCCTAAGAGGGTCAGATACTGTAACCCATGATATGAATCCCCACCCACCTGTTCTGTGCACTTTGTTATGCACACACTCCGGCTCACTGCTCAGGAATGATATGATTAATGTTAGTGGTTGATGATCATAAAAACATTTTCTTTTCTTTTTTCAATATTATTTGTAAGTAAAATATGGTGCACTGCATTTCAAGTTATTATCGGGCTTTCGTTTGAAACAGTAGAGTCCTGTTTACAAACTACAATGAGGTCAGTGTAAGAAGGTTAATAAGGTGGTTTAAGGGAAATTCTGCATTTTTAACTGGCCTGAAAATAAACTGCCTACATTTCTAATAAAATCTAATCCCATCTGAGCACTGTAAGTGGACCACTTGATTAATATCGTGAATAATTTACACAGCATTGTTATAGGAATGATGCTGTCCCAAGCCTTTTGATCCACAAGGTTGATCTATTTCATATTTTTAGGAAAATAAAACTGCAGAAAGTAGACTCTGTGACACACACAAATCTTTAATACTTACACGTTTCCTTCACGAAAATAATTCACAAATGACGACTTTTATTATATATCAATCAACGACAATTAGAAAGCTAACGTTATGCTTCAAAGGAACTACGTCGCAGTTTTGCATGACTTTAACGTCACCACTGCAGAGTAGATGAGTTTAATGTCCCTGAAAAGCTCTGTAGTCCCAAGTCAAAGCTTCAAAATTCATGATTGGGGTTTTTACCGGTGTAATTTTGTAGAACAAAACATTAAAATGCTATACATGTATAAAGAGATTATTTCCAGCATCTCACTAAAACCTCATTCAGGAAAACCTTTTGACTTTGAGATGTTGGAACCAGAAGAGCAGAAATGATGAACTTATTTTCAGGTTTTAAGACTCTAAACGCTCTCTAAGGTAAGGTCCACATTGTAACATAACCAACCACCAAAACCCTGACAGAACAACAACCACCAGAGTATTATTAAGGATTCAGACGTTATCTCTGCTTTATTTTCTATTTTATTGCCCATCATTATCCATTATCTACTTTGACCACACTCTTTATTTCTTCTCAGGGATTGGCTATGCTACCCAGGTTGTGATTGCATATGCGGCCGTGTCATACATTGTCATCCAGGCGTGGGCTTTCTTCTACCTCTTCTCCTCCTTCAGCGCTGAGGTCCCGTGGGCAAGCTGCAAGAACTTCTGGAACACAGGTAGACCTGCAGAGAGAAATGAACCGTGTGCGTGACATGTGTGTCTTTGTGTACCTATTTATTTACCTCGTATCTTCATTTAACAGCATTGATTTTAAAAAGCCCACAAGCTTGATGTGAAATGCATACAGAAATGTTGGTAATTTCTTGAAAACTGCTTGCATTCTTGATCAGCTGAGGGTCAATCACTGCTCAAATGTCTAATATATGTTTACTTTGTATTTTGTGTACTTTGCTTTCAAATATTTATCTACACTTTTACATTTTTTCCTGTTTTTATCTCAGAGGCCTGTGCTGAATTTGGTAAAACAAACACGTCATCCAATTGGACAGCAAACGCAACAACGCCTGCAACAGAATTCTGGGAGTAAGTTCAATTTACAACTGTCTTTAACTAACTAGTATCCCTTTTTATTGGAGTCACAAAAACCAGAGGTGCATTGGCACCCTGCTGTTTCTGTGTCTTTCTTTGTTGTTCCTCTTTTTGTAAAGAGAGTCTATAGCAGGTCACATGTTACAAACATTGGTCACTTGTTGTTATCCTCATATTTCTAGAAACGTCCATCCAACGTAGGCAACCTGCAACATGTAAATGACCCGAATGATTGTAATCTCAATTTTTTTTTATAATGAAGCATGAGTAGGTGCTCTCTAAATATTGTAAGAGTATCACACATGCCCAATCTGCTGAGAAAATGCAAACATCCCCAAAGTGGTTATGTAACAACTTCACAAAATCTAGAAAGTGCCACTGCTGTGCTCATTGCCCGGCTGTAATGAGATTCTCAGTAGGGGGCTTAAAGAGACAGGCACTAAAACTAAGCCTTTCAGACAGTGGGTGAATACAGGTATGTTCAGACACATAGCATGAGAAAAATATATATATGTAAACATGCACCCAAAATACAAGTGTGAACCTTAAAATGAGCATACTATTTAAAAATTAAGTGTTGCGGTTAGTCAAAATGTCAACAAATATTTTACTGTAAATCAAACACAGGAGTGTGTCCATAAGAAGTGTATGCCCTCAGAATGAGATTTAAAAACGGTGGTGCCTAACTTTTCATATATCTATTTAAATGGTATCCTGTACGTCAATTGATGACTTGTTACAAGAAAAACGACATTCCCATCAGCCACTTCTGTACTTTGTGTTCATTTCTAATTACCAGATTTAAGCACGGTAACATGAAACATTTTGAGTGTCAAAATGTGGTTTGCGTATAAGTGTGGATAGTGGTGGTCTAATGGATAGTGAGGTGGGCTGAAGATTGGAAGGTTGTGAGTTCAAATCCCGCCAGGAACACCACCACTAGTGTGCCCTTGAGTAAGGCACTTAGCCCTCAGTTACTCCAGGGAGAATGTCCCTGTAATTGGTCATTGTAAGTCGCCTTGGATAAAAGCGTCAGCCAAATGAAAATGTAATGTAAAGTGTCTTGGCATTAAAGTATGTTTGCATTGTGTAAGCTGAAAGTACAGCATCACAGAGAGCCTGGCATGGCTTTAGTCTTGCTTTCACAGAAACAGGGTGTGAAGAATTGTTTTTGCAAAGTCATGGACAACTTTTCTAAATAGATAAGATGTAGGACATTCAATGCACTATGAATGTTGTTCAGGCGATAAAAAAAAGGCGCCATTTTGACTTACTATAATTTCTCCAGAGTTGATACATTTTTAATTAATGTCAAAGCATACATCAAAGGGAGAACAACGTCTTGCTCTACGTTTTTCACGTTTTCCCAGAAATAAATCCATGATTAATAAGGTTGAGTGATGCTGTTTGAAACTCTGTTTGACACTCTACACTTGCTGGCCAGCTTCAGAGCCAATAAAACCCTTTTCCGTCTTTCTTTCATGTCACATGTTGAGCTGAAAATTAAAGAATGTAAAAATGTATTCACACCCCAGCCAGATTAAAAAATGTGACACAAAATCAAACAAATCATTCATTCATTTGTACAGGGTTAATATATTATGTCTGCAAGGCATCACTTAGGTGAAGTTGCATCAAGTGTTTCCAGAAAAATCTCTATTACTTATTTCCATTTCCCCATGACTAAATACATTTGCTTGTTTTCATATGAATGTTTTGCAATATAGTTACAACACTGTTTGATCAGTCACATTTATAGACTTCATTATCTTACGTAACATTATTATTTGCCTTGAAAAAGGTTCACCACAACTGTTTTTCCTGGGCCCTGTTTCATCAACATTATGTGTTTCTTTTCAGGAGACGAGTGCTGGGATTATCTAACGGGATTGAGGAGATTGGCAGCCTGAGATGGGATCTGGCCTTATGTCTCTTACTGGCGTGGACCCTGTGCTACTTCTGTGTTTGGAAAGGAGTGAGATCTACTGGGAAGGTGAAGAAAACGCTTTCTTTAGAAGATGATGTTGGATTTTGTGTGTGTTTATTAGATTTGAGTGAGAATTCTGTTGAAACACATCACATTCCCTCTGTTGCAACTTTTACACATTTATGGGTTATATGTTTAAAATAATGATACAAGAAAAATAATCCATACATATATAACGTATCAAAACACCCTCATTTGGTGTTTTGATGATAATGGTGGATAAACACATTGGAAATTCAAAATCGAAGAGGATGGGACCTGCTCAGCATTTTTAAAGATATAACAGCGCACTATAGGATACTTAAGCAGAACCTGAATTCATATATATTTATTATTTATTTATTTTCCCTAATTTATCAGCAGTTTATTTGTTTTTAAAAGGGATTTTAATTTACTAAAATGTCAAACATGAGTTAAAAGAACCACAGAAGAAGAAAACATAGAATGAATCAGAAGTTGTGTCAGGGGCCTTGAAACAATTACAGCATATTATCACAGCTGCCACAGCAGGTCACCAGAGCAAGGCAAAACTTTGACAGAAATACCGAAGCAGGGTTCAGGTTGGACTGCGGTCTCATTTCACTGTGGGGACAGAGAATGGGCTCCCCCCCCCACTACTGAACTGTGTAAGCTGTCATGCTCAAATACGCCAATACAATGAGAAATATGTTGTCAAACCTCATTTATATCTTATGGCTTTATATTTTTTCAATTGTAAAGATCCCCTCCATTTAAACATGTTTTTATGTTTATTTCCATTTAAACAACATGTACTTACTTGTAGCAAAGTTTATCACTAAAGAGGGTTTGTTTTCTCAATCCTCTGTCTAAGGAGGAGCGCATACCTGGGATTTGAGATTCAACGGACCATGGGGAAGCAAGTTTAGTCACATATATTAAATCCAATCACATAAATAACATTGTTGGCAAATACACCTGAAACTCCCAGAGACTTGTCTGTACAGAGAGTTTAGTTTGTTCAGCTTAGTAAGATCATATCACTTAGTGACTCAGACTGGAGGTTGTAAGGAAGGCTTCTCGAGAAGAGAGGGAGATACAGTATGGACAGGCTTTTAAAGTCATCTAAAAAATGTACGTTGAAATGGAGAATTTTAGATTTGGAACAGATTTGTTTCTTTAAAGTTACAGTTTGTTACTGATACAGGATATCAGGTGCAGGTATTGGTTAAAATGTGAACTGTACCAACCCTGTAGCAGAGGAGAAGTTTGGATAGCAAACATGGTCGCGTGTGTGGATGTAAAGCAGACCCAACAATCCCTCTTCATATTGTTGTGTTTCCTAACCACTTATGCTGTGTCAGCCACTAACAGTTACATTCTGACTAACAACATAAACAAATAGAGAGAACAGGGCCCTGTACGACGAAGCAGGATTTTCGCTTAGCCGGCTAAATTCAGGGAAAACTCCGGCTTTCCGGTCGTTCGAAGCTGGTTCTCTTTTTAGCAGGCTAGATTTCCATGGTAACTTATGCTTAGCAGCTAACCTGGTCGGGACCAGGTTAAGTTGCAGGCTAAGAGCTAAACTCCCGGAGCGGGGTGCAGAGTTTAAAGCGAGCAAGTCACATTACAGGAGAAAGGAAATACAGTTTAAACTGCCGTCGCAGGAAAGCCGACCGGCAAAAATCACCGACTGTGTGAACGTGAACATTAATAGAATATCACCTCCCATCTTCAGAGCAATCTGACTATTATAACATTAGCGTTAAGAAAGCTTACTTAAATATCTGCCACAACATAAGTAACTGGATCAAAGTTACGGTCTATATGCTGTAAAATGTATTATCTCTTCGATTTACACACGGAATATATTGCACGTCAGTCAGCTGAGCCGTATCTGGCCGTGCAACACTCACAGTGTCACATACTGTATGCAGAAGTATTATTTTAAGCAACACATTAAGTTGACGAAACACTCGAGTCAATTATTAATTAATTAAAGTCAGATCGTGTCTTACGGGCAGTGATATCATAAACCTGTTAATGTACGCATTCAAACACTTTTTCTTTTACCAGCTGTATTCACCTTGCAGGTGCAGCTATGTGGCTTTTATCCTGGATAAAGTGTTTAAGTCATGGATGTTTAAAGTTTAACGTCTTCATATTTGTCTAATTATATAGACTTTTCATTGAGGAAGTATGACGCTGCGCTGTCAGTACGCTTCTCCATGTTTGTGATTGGTCGAATGCTCCAAATACCACCCCTGTCATGTAAACGCGCACCTAAATAGATAGGACACGGCTGGCTTGAGCGATCCACTTGATAACCCGCGTCGTAGTGCCGTTTAGCGAGAGGCCGTATGTTTTGGATTAGGCCAACCGGCTAACTCAAACATATCCAGGTTAGGTTGAAACAGCTTCGTAGCACAGGGCCCAGGTGGAAAAGGCTTCAAAATAACCACATTTGCTCCATGTTATCCACAAACTACCAAAAAACACTGACAGAAAGCCCCAAAATGTAACAGAAACAATCCCAACTGCATACGGGTTACAAACAAAAAGACAAATCCTTAAAAAAATTAAAGACACAACGCATACTGGTGGTGGTTTGGTGTCTTTGTTTCTATAACAGGGAGAGGTTATATCTCACACAGGCTCCGCCCTCTACTGGACTCTATGGGTACTACTCTCTATCATGCTGTGCGTGCTTTCACCTACTGAGTTTACGTAAACGTAGCCGGCCAAGGGGCGAGCCTACCTGAATGCGCGCGCAGGCCACAGTATATAAAGGCGGCTACACCCGCCGCCCACTATCCTTTTTTTCTTCAGACGAGCTGACAACCGAAGAGTTTTATTAAACGAACGACGATTAGAAGATGAGAAGAAACGGAAAATGGACTCACCATTACTGGAAGCCCGGCCATGCCCCACGGGCGCCGGTCTCCACCACCTCTGCTTAGAGTGTTGGGGGGACCAGGATGGCCGAGGCGGTGCCATTCACGTTCGCCATTCCAGCGGGGCGGATGGCTCCGTTTGCCGTTGTCGGGCACTGCCGGGTCTGGTCCATGGAGGTCCACCGCCCTAGGTGATGACCATGGCGGCGGAACGCAGCTGCTCCCAGCGGGCAGCAGGCTGGGCAGGGAGCTGAAAACAGCTGAAATCCGCCCTTGGGGGTGGACGCATTTGCACACGAGCCATGGCCAAGGAAGCTGCTTTACGCCTTTCCACCGCTGCACCTTATCCCCCCCCCCCCCCCCCCCCCCC
>CALSBZ010046848.1:346117-368774 GCA_943591055.1 Gobionotothen gibberifrons | reverse complement strand
CCCCCCCCCCCCCCCCCCCCCCCCCCCCCCCCCCCCCCCCCCCCTCCTGGATAGGGTGAGGCGGGAGCAGCTGGCGCCGTGGTACGCGGGGTAACACAGATGATGGTGGGCCAGCCCTGGGCTATTCCTCAGGTCTGGGGAGCGCTGTCTCAGGACGCAGGGGCAATAGGGGCGTTACCCACTCTGGGCCAACCTCTCCAGGCTTGGCTCCTGAGAGGGACAGGCTGAGACAGGTGGGGCTGTCTGACAACGTTATTCAGACTATCCAAGCAGCAAGAGCAGAATCCACCACAGCCTGTTCAGGCCAGAGTGGGCGGGATTCCGGCGATGGTGTGAAGGAAGGAGTCTAGAGCCTCTGTCGTGTACGCTGGGCTCTATTCTTACCTACTTACAGATACTGGTGGACAGGGGGCTGGCTCATTCCACAATTAATGTGTATGCAGCAGCCATTTCGTCCTGCCATGAGGGATTTGGAGGCAGGTCAGCCTTCAGTCAGCCGCTTATGTCGCGGTTTTTGCAGAGGGTCAGGAGGCAGCGCCCAGTAGTGCACGCCTCCGCCTCACAGTGGGACCTGCCGTTGGTGCTCGAGGCTCTGGTTACAGAACCATTTGAGCCCCTGGAGCTCTCCTCCCTGAAAGCACTGTCATGGAAGACAGCATTGCTACTTGCCTTGACTTCAGCCAAAAGAGTGTCCGAGCTGACCGCTCTGTCGGTGCACCCAAGCTGCCTTTTGATCCGGGGTGACCGTAGCGGGGTGACACTCAGACCGAACCCCTCCTTTACTCCTAAGAGCCTAAGGAGTTTGTTCAGGTCAAGGGCTATTCAGTTAGGTGGCTTTAATCTTCCACCCCATATTGAGGCCAGGGAGGCTAAATTGCACCTCCTCTGCCCAGTGCGTGCGCTAGCATGTTATGTAGAGCGCACGGCTGCCATTAGGGTTAATGTGTGAGTGTGGGGGACGTGGTGCACTTATGTTTTCCCATGCTCCTGAGGGACCTGGGGAACATGGTGCGCGGTAGGCTCCAGACGGAGTCTCCGCACAGATCTTTTCCATGCACACTCTACACGAGGTAAGCGTGTGTGAGTGTGCCTTATCCAAATTGCGGCCCCGACTTCTCTACGGTTACAACCGGATGGGAGGAAGTGGGATGCAATGGATGTTAGCCAAAAGCCGGTCAGGGACGGTGTGGTGGGCCGATGTTGTTGGATGACAGGGCGTGTATACATCGGGGCTCCGCCCACTGTACCCATAGAGTCCAGTAGAGGGCGGAGCCTGTGTGAGATATAACAGGGGGTTACGTATTGTAACCCTAGTTATATAAGCACAGGCGGAGCCCTCTACCTGGGGGCCCTGTCTTTCCTAGTCCGCTCGCTGAAGAGTGTAAAGGATATTGGGCGGCGGGTGTAGCCGAATTTATATACTGTGGCCTGCGCGCGCATTCAGGTAGGCTCGTCCCGATTGGCCGGCTACGTTTACGTAAACTCAGTAGGTGAAAGCACGCACAGCATGATAGAGAGTAGTACCCATAGAGTCCAGTAGAGGGCTCCGCCTGTGCTTATATAACTAGGGTTACAATACGTAACCCCCTGTTTTATGTGTGTCAGATTGTGTGTCCGTTGCACATTCAGGAAATAATATACGACAAATGTATCCTAGATCTTTTACATGTTTCTTTTATGTGACTCGTGTTTGTTTTGTACAGTAGCTGTCCTGTTGCATGGTCTGGATTTTTTCAAATAATCAATTGTCATTAAAAACGCAATTTATATGATAAACCTGCCTTTGTCTCATGTTGACAGGTAGTCTACTTCACAGCCACTTTTCCGTACCTGATGCTGGTGGTTTTGTTGGTTCGTGGGCTCACTTTGCCAGGAGCTATTGATGGCATTTCTTTCTACCTGTATCCAGACCCCAAAAGGTTGGTGGACCCTCAAGTAAGTAATTACTTCAAGTCATGCATTAAAGTCAAAGTGGACCTATCATGCTATATTTGAATAATATATTGTACGACCATACCTATATAAAACATGTCTGTGAAGTTTTTTTTTCAAAATACCAAACAGATCATGCATTTTAGCCATGCCTCATTTCGCTCTATTTGCTCTATTCCAGCCCTGTTTTTGCAAGGGCTGATTCTGTGGCAAATGAGCTGCAGCTGACCACGAGGGGGACAAGGCACGAGTGTCATGTTACCATGATGTTACCATGCTGTTACCATGCTGTTACCATGCTGTTACCATGCCACGGCAACCTCTCATTCCCCTGATAGGTGGAGAGTTGGCCATATAGGCGGAGCTCCCCGTTTCTGACGTCAGAACAATTTCAAATCTGTATCAGTCTGTATCAGATCCCTTGCAGCCCCGTTTTTAGAGATTTGGGTACGGAGGAAAAGAGAGAGAGTTGTGTTTTCTGACACTTGGTGAGTTCCCTGACACACCGGGGACACATATTCATGTATAAAAGACGTACAAAAGTGCATTTTGCATGATAGGTCCCCTTTAAAGGTGGGGTAGGTCATTTTGGAGAAACCAGCGCGAGTGCGCTATAATTTGAAAATACACAGCCGGAGAAAATCTGCCACTTACTTACAGAGCCCCTCCTCCAACACACACGGACACGCACATGACCAATGAGGGCACGAGATAAGTTTGTGCACAGATGGAAGGCTGACAGGCAGGTAGGCCATCCAGTTATTTTAGCCGGGCCGGCTCAAATGATTGGTCGTGCTTTTTACAGTACTACGGCTTCCACAGATGACATTTTTGTATGCATTTTTTGTCAAAGCACTTAAGATATTCATTGCTATCGGGATGTTAAAAGCATTCCATGGAATATAACAACAAATCTATCTCGAGCTAGTTTCTCAAACTTACCTACCCCACCTTTAAGGAAAGCTCAGTGGCCTCCCACAAATACTTTAAAGTACTTCAATCTCACAACTTGTGCTTCCACTTTTACAGGTTTGGATGGATGCAGGTGCACAAGTTCTTTTCTCTTTTGGGATTTGTCAGGGGAGTTTGACAGCTCTAGGCAGTTACAATCGGTATAACAATGATTGTTACAAGTAAGTGCTCTCTGTGTTTCTCCTGCTTTTAGTTTTTTTAACGCATCACAAATATGAGGCCTGAGATTGTAGCAGTTATATTTACTCTTTTTTTTGTCAAACCTACTATCATGACCTAAAAACGTCTGCTACATTGACATAACATTGACTTTAACTAAATGTATTATGTCAGCAAACTACACATAAATGTATTAGGTTAGGTGAAAGCAATAATATTAAGTTTAAATCAAAATATAAGGTTAAACTTAATACAATTCAACTAACCTAATACAATTATGTTATCATTTGTTTATATAATAGAGTTAATTAAAGTCAACGTTTCAGTTTTTTCAGTAAGTGTAGACATGTTAGGTGATTTGTAATGCTGGCATACCTTTGGTGTATCTCGGTGTAAACCGATTACATTTCACTCCTGTATATTAATGCATTTGAATATCTTTTATATTATTGTACAAAGACGGAATCATTTTCTTCCCAAACAATATTTATTGTCTTAGCTCGCTATTGATTTTTAGATCATGCTCTATTGTTTTCTTCTCATTGTGACATTATGTCACAATTCCATTAGTTATAAAACAGAAAACTAAATTACCAAAGAGTCAATCATTATCTAAATACTTTTTTGTTTTGTTCTTTTTCCCAGGGACACGTTTGTTCTGTGTTTGGTGAACGGCGCGTCAAGCTTTGTGGCAGGGTTTGCGATCTTTTCAGTTTTGGGCTTCATGTCCTACGAACAAGGAGTGCCAATATCTGAAGTGGCAGCTACTGGTAAGATCCCCAATACAGCACCTCTGTTACAGTACATTACATTACCATCTAAAACTTGTTATATAGACAGGGTTGTGATCTAAGAGGTTGTTTGTGAAAACATTTGGAACATATGGATGCTTTTTTCATCATTTTCCCTCACATCTGAGTTTGCTGTAATTAACAAGATACCAAAATCGGCAGGAAATAGCGGTCCACACTCCACAAGTGGAGGCTTGAAGAAAATAGTAACTGATCTTTGATCTTCTGCGTGATTACACAATAGGAGGAATATTGTCTATGTAAAATAATTCTTAATTTATTCATAATTCCTCTCTTTGTTCTCAATTACAGGACCCGGCTTGGCATTTATTGCTTATCCACGTGCAATGGCCATGATGCCGTTCCCTCAGCTGTGGTCTATATGTTTCTTCGTCATGGTCATCTTGTTGGGCGCAGACACACAGGTGAGAACGTTTTAAATCCTCTAATTAGTTTTATTATTAAAACAGTTGTTGGTTGCAGCTTTTTGTGTGCTCTGTGTCTCTAGTTTGTGAGTCTGGAGTGCCTGATGACCTCCGTGACAGACATGTTCCCCACCGTGTTTCGAAGAGCTTACCGTCGAGAGTTGTTGCTGCTTTGTCTCTGCACCATTTGCTTCTTTCTCGGCCTCCTCCTCGTGACAGAGGTGAGAACTTGTGTCTGGGGTGTGTTCACAATGAATACAAGTGGAAAGAAATGGGCGAAATGAAACTCTCCTGGACCAGTAGCACACTGACAAGTTGCATCAGTCATATATATTTAATCAGAGAAAAATGTTTGGGATCTGAACATTAAGCTTGATAAGTTATTTTTGTGCTTAATGTGCGTTAACAATCCACCTTCTGTCTTCCTGCAGGGAGGCTTATATTTCCTTCAACTTTTTGACCATTACGTTTGTAGTGGCAGCAATCTTCTTCTTCTTTCAGTGTTTCAGTCCATAGCAATCGGATGGATATATGGTGAGTCATTATGGTTATCCTGACTAAATCAAACAATGTACTTAATACAGATGTTGTTTTATGTCCATTTAAATGATCTTCTACCTAATTATAATATGTCTTAAAACGTTGTGTCACTTTTCATTATGACTCGGTAAAGTAAATTAAAGTAAAGTTAAAAAAAACTCAAATAAATGTGGTATGTTTTTCCGTTTCGTAATGTTTTATTCTTTGGTTAGTGATGTTTTTGGACTGGTCTACCCAACCAGAGCAATGTACCTGGACTTGTTTATAACTGGAGAGAGATGAGCTGTGTGAAGGCTGGCACCTTCAGCTGTTGAGTGCTGGACTAAGGGGTTGATTTAGGAAAGGATGGTGTCTTGGACATTGCTAACTGAAACGGCTTACACCACATGGTGTGGTATCTACATTTGTTGAAGGACCGGTTGCAAAAAAGTATAGAATTTCCCTCTAAATGATTTGAAGTAGTGGGCTAAAGGAGTTTTCTTCTCTCATTTAAAATCAACCTCTTTTTGGAGAGGCAGCTCGTCGCAATCAGACCTTTAGTTTTGCTTAGTGTCAAAAGGGATGTTTTCCCTGCATCTGAAGGGTTAGGATACCTTGGGTCAAAGGTTGGATTTGGATAATCTATCCTCCTCATTTCCTTTCATCTCTCCACTAATGCAATATAATAAAGGCATAAAAACTCACCCAAAAAGTCTCAAAGAAAGATTTGTGTGATAGAAAGTGTTGTTAGTTCAATATTTAAAAAAACACAACACTTACAAATCCATAGTAAATATATATATACATTAATCAAATATATGTAGTCTTTGTTGGGTTGTAGCAGCAGAAACACTGGCCTGGTATCTTATCACAGATATACTAGCATTTATTTTTTTGTCTGCAGATAAGAAATGGTATAACATAAAAATTAGGTGTGGTGCTTTTCAGTGGATTTACTAGATGTTGTCAACATGTACGTTCCTTTGTTCTCCCTACATTCAGCTTTCACTCCTTGTTAATCTTGTTTAAGCTTGATGGGCATTAGATCCCCCTGAGGAGGGGAGTTTGATCTCTTTGGCCCTCTTGAATGAATACAAAAGCTGTAAGAGAGCTCAATACATTCACTCTAGAAAAACAAGTCCTTCACACTGCCTCCTTGTCAACAGGGATTTAAATGCTTCCTCGGAGTTGTTTGGATAAATGTGAGAAAATATATATGTGGTGCCACCTCTAGTAGGATAAATATTAGAATTGAAACATTAGCACCCACAATACTTACTGTTAAATCCCACCGGTGTCCATTTACGCACATACCTGGTGTGAAGTCAAAGGAGTTATCAGCATAGCACATCAATTCATGTTACATCATGTATATGTTTATGTTCATTTGTTATGTATAGAGTTAAAGTTTAATATCTTAATATTTCCCTTTTGATAACCAGGTGCAGATCGTTTTTATGACAACATTGAGGACATGGTAGGCTATCGTCCGTGGCCAATAATGAAGTATTGCTGGCTTTACATTACCCCGACTATTTGCATGGTGAGTGAAAATGTTGCTTTGATTCCCATCTAAAGTAAAATATGTGTCCTATAATGCATCTATGCATAGTATACATGGCAAAGTGAATGAGCATTTTCTGTGATTAATGCAGTAAACAATAGTTTTTTCCTACTTATTTTTGGTCTTTAACATCATATTGAATGATTAAATGTATTTGTGGGTTTGGGTTACCATCAGTCTTTGAATTAAAGAAAGTTTCCTGAGAATTGAATTCAGACATACAGGCTACATTTGAGAGGTCTGAGTTTGGGTGGATAGGAACACTCTTTTCTTTGAGGCTGAGAAAACAGTTGTTTGACAGAAATGTATTGCCTACTGTGAGGTAAAACAGAGAGGAAAGAAGGTAGAGAAGCATATGGCAGCTGCTGTGCTTATGGTATATAAAACAGGAAACCTGATAAGTTCACATGTTGACATTTAGCAGAACAAATATTCGGCTTTTTATATTTTTTTTCTTTCTGATGCACCTCTCCCTAATAACTTTTTACATCAAACTACCTCTGAACCAAAAATATGGTGGAGGGAATGAAATGTGTACCTTACAAATACTTGAGAATTACATATGAATATAACATTTTAATTGGGGAATTCAAAGAGAAATGGCAGACATTTTATCAAAGCCTGATGAACCCAGTGTCATCAGTGGGCGACAGACAACATGACCCCCCTCACAGCCGCCACTCTCCTGAAAACTTGAGTGTCAGAAAGGTCAGGTTCTGAAGTCGGGTAATAAGACTTGGCTCGTGTCTCAATTCTTTCTTGAGATATTTTAAAGGGTCGAGGTCAGGGTCCGGTTCCACAGGGATGTTTTTAGACCAGGTATAAAGTGTCAGGCCAGTTTTGCTCTTAGATCTGCAAGTTACAAAGATTCACTTGAATAATAACAGAATCAGACATTTCAACTTAACATTTCCATCCTCATATTATAGGACAAAAAATATGACTGAAAGTGAAAACTGATGTTTCTTTTGCTATATGCACATAATTAAACTCTCAGCAGTGTAACCTTCTTGCATATATAAACAAAATAACACATAAGGAAATAACATCAGGTTGTTTACCCTAATCAGCTACCAAACAACATTGGAGACATAATTTGACATCATGCAGAACACATTCTTTTACAGGGTAGTATGCATTATTTAAAATAAATACAGTATAATAAACTTGAGAACACTTCCATGTTCCAATGAGAAAATGTTTGATTACCTACACGTCACTGTCGAAGTAAAAGTTTGTAAATTTCACTGAAACTGTGTAAAAATAATAATATTAATTGAATTATTTTTATTTGTATCGTGTCAGAGTACCTTCATCTTTTCACTGATGAAATACAAGCCTCTCAAGTTCAACAAAACCTACACCTACCCAAGCTGGGCTTATGCTCTGGGCTGGTCCCTCGGACTGTTCTGCGTTCTCCTGGTTCCTCTGTGGATGTTCTTCAAAGTTATCCAGATGAAAGGAACAATAGGGCAGGTATGTACTCAGCAGAGAAAGACAAATATTATCACAATGTTTGATGTTATCAAGGGCTTAAACAATATTTCCCTCAACAGAAGACGAATTGCATTTATTGCATTTATCATTTGAATTGTATTTCTAAATGAAAATTTGAATATTTACCAACTCATTAATTATAAAACTTAGTATTTTTGTTTGCCTATAATACAGTCTATGGCCTAAACATGCATTTTAAGTGTTTACATTTAATGGTTGTGTGGTAACCCAACTAGCTTTTAACAGTATTTAAAACATGTTATCGTTGAACTTCTCTATTTTTATGGAACACTAATGCAAATAATGAATCTATTACTTGTTCCAATATAATGTACTGTCCTCCTAAGTCTTGAAATGTCTTTTATGGTTAATAACTTTCAAAAGAAGCAGCAGTATATATAATCAAGGCCCTCAAGGCATGCATGTCAAGTAGCTGCAGCTGCATGCATGTGCCAACCCAAATACTTAACATGACACTAATGGCAGCAGTAAGTGTGAGAAAATTAAAAAGGAGCGGTCAGGCTTTTATAAGTTGGCTCTCTTTGCATGTTTCAGTGTGTCTAAGTGCTGCATTTAGGCTTGAATTGCATTGCCATCATTTCATTTGACATGTACTGTAAGTCTGTTGATCAAGCGTAATATTATTAAGTGAAAATACCCACCACTATTCAACAAACAGATATTCAGATTGTGTGTTGACGGAGAAAGGCATCAAGACTTTTTTTGTGAGGCTGAAATGAAAAATATAGAGAACTAATTGTTTCAACATTAAAAAATGATTAAAAAACAATTCTGAACTAGTACTTGTCACAACAGCACTAATTCAGAATACTTTATATGGGGCATTCTACCGAATTAGTGCAAAGTGCAGTCCCACAACAAGAACACCTATTTAACAAAACAATTAAGTATTTAGACATAGATATTTACTAAGAATATGTTATGGTCTATTTAAACACAAAGCATTACATTAGATAGTGATAAGCTTAATATATACAAAAACATCATTTATAGGGTACTTTCTATTGGGAAGTAGCTGTCCCCAACCCTGACACCCTGGGTGTTTCTCAATCTCGAGTACGCTTGCTTGGTAGCACATGTCTTCCGAGCGTCTTGCTTCAGAAGCGAGGCAAGAATACTTCCTGGCATTCGGAAAACAAAGAGTGGAACAGGCTAGCAAGTGTGCAGGTGTGCGTCATATGAGAGGCCCCGCCTTCCATTTTCCGCCCCAGATTTGGGGAAATTGCTCCGTGCGCAAAGCATTGTGGGGATTTTAAGACCGCAGAGTCTACTCATGTGCAGCCTCGAAATTTCTCCAAACGAAGTACGCCGGGCTCGGTAGATTTCCAAGTATGCTGGACATTGGAACAGTACTTCGGCGGCACTCGATGACGTAGTATGCTTGAAATAGTGGCTATGGAGCAGCCTTACTCGTGATTGAGAAACACCCCCTGACATTTCAATTTCTATAAATAACACTTAAAACATTTTTTTTTATTTAGTTCAATGGTGTATTTAGAAGATCTTTATGATTACATTCAAACAGAAGTTGGAATATTTAGATTTATTGTGGGTATCATTTTTCAATAAAAAAACTATACTCAAAAAATCTACGAAGTGACGTCAGCGGCTTATTCCGGTGTGAACGCGATCTGCTCTTTAGTTCTGATGAACTAAGTTCTGATGAACTAAGTACGGCAAAGTACTCTCTTCAATTAAGTAAAACTTGGGGGTTTTATGCAAAGTATTAGGTTGTTATGTGTGCAAACCTCTTCAAAAACGTGTATGCTAGCCATGTACTTGCTAGCATTCTTTAGTTATGCTCAATTTTAGCTAGAATCGTCACTACCGAAACATACAGTATGGTTACGTTTCGGTAATTGACATGATCGTTTCGGTAGTGACAAAATAGAATGGTAAGAAGGTAAATCCCACCATTTTTAAATAAATGTGTTTTAAAGTCTGAAAATCAGTGTGTTACTTTAAAGGTCTCCTATTATACTATTTGTAGGCATATATTATAGGTCTCAGATATATGATTCTGGGTCAGTAGCTTCAAACATTCACACTTCAACATAAGGCATGTTATGAGTTAAGATTAAGCAATAAGGTTGAGGGAATATGATACAACCTTGAGAACAAAATACTGTGGTCACTACCGAAACACTGAATGTTTTGTAAAAAATTAAGTATATTGAGTTATCAACTAAAATGACATGATACTGATTGGTTTAATGTATGTTCAATTTCAACAATCATCAACTCTGGAATCAATATGATCAGTATTATGCATTTTACAAAGAAAGTTTGCATTATGATTTTTATGGATTGTATAAATTGAACTTTAAAAATTGCATTGATTTAATTGTGAAAACCCTCAAGAAATATTTGTTAAAATACTATTTAGAGAAGGGAAGGTAAAACAATCTTAACAGGTTAATATAATACTTTTTTACTACAGTGTGTACTATGTTTCGGTAGTGACCATTTTTGGTAGAGGAAGAACATTCCAATACAGTCTGAAAATACGATATAAAAATGTACGGTTCTTTTACTAGATATGTGTAATTTAGATATGGTACAAAATATATATGGACAATGTTTTGGGGAAAAAACATACAACATTTCA
Organism: Gobionotothen gibberifrons; assembly: GCA_943591055.1. Taxonomy (NCBI): domain Eukaryota; kingdom Metazoa; phylum Chordata; class Actinopteri; order Perciformes; family Nototheniidae; genus Gobionotothen; species Gobionotothen gibberifrons. The sequence continues at coordinate 358,286 of CALSBZ010046848.1, read as the reverse complement.
AAACATTTCCAACCTGACTTTGGTCCAATTCGGTAGAATGTCCCATATATATTTATATATGTTTATATAGTGTCAAAAGCCTCAGCCTTCTTCATTCTTTTCAGTGCACCAATGCAAGTTAAACCCGACTCCCTTCTCTCCAAGAACGTATTGCAACATCATCCATCAACAGACTGCAACAAAAATGTGAACATAAGTTCAAATTCCTGGAGAATTAATCAAAACCTCAAGAAGTGGGAATGGCCTGAACAAGTAAAGACCTACCGCAAAATTATACTGGTTGGGTCAGGGGATTGAGATAATCAGTTGCTTCCTACTGTAAACATGCAATACAAAGTCACAGCATCCTCAAAGTACTGCAACTCATCCCTTAAAGGTCACCTATCATGCAAAATGCACTTTTTGATGTCTTTTATACATACATATGTGTCCCCGGTGTGTAACGAGACTCACAAAGTGTCAGAAAATACAATCTTCTCTCTTTTCCTCCTCACCCGCATCTCTAAAAACAGGGGTGCAAAATAGCTGATCCAGACTTGCTGAGAACTTGACATCATTACTAAAATGTTGGCTGGCTTTACATTAAACGCCCCGCCCTCGACCCCATATACAGTCGTCTAGCTGAATCCCCTCCCGCAGCTGTGTGTCGGTGTATTCAGCAGGATGTCTACGAGAGTGACTTAGAGTACAGTTGTTTTGTATATAATACGTACAATGGCACTGTTCTAGCGGTAAACGCTGAATAAAGAACTGTCCTTGTGGTAAACCCGCGAGAGGGAAAGCATTTGAGCTCCATACTGTTTCAGAAATAATGCTTGATGTGGTTCGGAACATAATATGGCGTTTAATCACGGCAAGGCCGGATTAGTACCTCCACAAGCCCGTACCAACACGTAACAACACGCCTACCCAACATGACCAATGTTTTACATTTTTCATTCAATCTGGCATGCCAATCGCACACCTATTTGCCAAAAGCAGGGACGCAGCTACATAGTTCAACCAAAGTAGGTCTAGCCTTTTGCCCTTTCAGTCAAAAATCACAAGACAAAGATACAATGGATAAGATCTCAAGATAGTGTATGGCTCAAGAAGACCTAGGTAATATCACTCAAAACTTCAGAGCAGCACCCCACTTCAAATGCCAAAATATGACTGGCTGGCTGTACAAGTACACGAGGAGTTCTATTTGTCATTTTGTCAACATCGAGAATTACAAAAGTAAAACATGTATTGAAAGTATGTGGTTGCTCAACTAAGTGATCAGTATATGTGAGAGAAGATATTATTGTGTGTGTGAGAGAGAGAGAGAGAGAGAGAGAGAGAGAGAAAAAGCAATAGAGAGAGAATGTGTGTTTGTAAGACAATCCCTCAAATCAATGGATCTTACCTTTTTAGAAGTGTTTCTTCCTTGCCCTTTTCTTTGCAAAGTCTGTGATAAGTTCATCAAAATCCTAACGTTGCTCGCTAGCTCAACAACATCCTCAGGCCGTCACTGTTCCTTGTGGTTGCTGGCCTAATTTGTCACTTTTAACCATCCATTTTTTAGCTCACGTGACACAAGGTCAATGTTACATAAGTGAAGGTGGGGTTGTGATTCAGCTATAGACCGCCACCGCGTAGTAATAAAGTTGAGCGCATACATAGTGAGACCTACAGTACAGAGACAGTTTAGAAAAGATATGAATTTGGCCCTATAGAAAAGGTGAGTTAGTTATTGTGGCGGAGAGTGAGTTTCATTTAAAACGATGTATGATGTGAGGTTGTGCCAAAAAAATAAAATAATAATAATTACTGGTAGAAAGCCTTCTCTTCACTGAGCTCACCGCTTACATGCGGACGCTCCAAAGGGGCGTGGTCACTGCAGCTCCAAAGGGGCGTGGCCACTGTAGCTCGATTACATTTAAAGGGCCAGACCCAGAATCAGCACTTCTATAACAGGGCTGAAATAGAGGGGTATGAGGCATGGCTACAATGGGTGATCTGTTTGGTATTTTGAGCAAAACAATTCAGAGAAATGTTTTGTATAGATATGGTCCTATACTGTTCAAATATAGCATAATATGGGAGCTTTAAGGGACAAAAGGAGCAAGCCTGTGAAAAACTTAGGGCATCCAGTTCAAGAAATATTTCACACCATTTGTGAAACTGTTAGCATTTTTAACAATGTGTAACAGATGAATGAGGCAATACTTTATTACTTTATTACTAACCCTAACCCTAACTCGTATCGGGGAAACCTACAGCACACATGTTGTCTTATGTGGACTTTTGATTGTCTCTACAGAACCTAAGGCAGCTTTGCCGACCTGAAATCAAGACGCACAGCACAGCAAAGCAACCCGAGCAATGCCCCTTGAACCCAGACAACAATCTCACATCCGCTGCCAATGAATACAAAGCAGGTGGTGGAGCTGAGATGGAGATGCAAATGTGAGAACTGAACATATTTGACAATGTATTAAAAGTGATATTTTGTTTTCACGAGCTAAGCATTTTAAAGAAATGCTGATGAGCAATACATTCTGAACACTTCCAGCTGTTTCCTGCACAATAAGCACCAAGTCTTGTTTTACTGTAAAATGTCTCTACTGTAGGCCTACATCGTAAATGACAATATTGAAAAGACTGAATTTTAAATAAGGTATTTTCAGTTAAATCGATCTAATAATGTGTCTGATTACATCATCATTTTCATGTTTCAGTATGCCATAGACAGAGGATCAAGAGATGCCAATCTTGATTATCACTGCCCACTAACATGCACTGTTGCCACACATTTTTAGGAAATTTCACCACCTGAAAAACATTGTTTTAAATCTCCAGCTCCACAGGTAGTGGCAGCTGATAATATCAGACAATGCAGAAAGCCTTTATACAGAATTAGTGTAAGTGGTAAATGTTGCCTTTTTATTATTTGATAGTTTTTATATATTTACCATAGACTGATATTTACACACATATGTTTGAAATGGTTTGCCTTTTTATTTTCTGGCTCTTTTGGCTTTATGCTGTATGTATATTTTTATGCTGTTACGTTTATTCATCTGCATATCATTATCACATGAGAATTCACTGGGGACCATAATAGTCTGTTATAAACCAAGAAACAAACTTCTTCACAGTTCAGTCTGCATTTTGCTTTACTGTGTAACACCCACCCACCCATCACATTTCACTGAATGATGTGTTTCAGTTGCTGGTATTCACTCACTATTCATCACATTAAACGCATTCATTGTGCAGATTGTACATATATTCGTTAAACGATACAACAGACTTACGATTGATACTGTTTCTGCTTCCTAAGTACTTGCTGGATGATTGCTCTGCTCTTTAGGTGGTTTCTGCCAAGTTTAAATGAAAGTGAGACTGAAGTCAAGTCCTATTTATTTTCATCACAGAAAATAGAGTCAAAAGGTTAAAGAGTAGCTTATTTTACCAAAGGAAATTGTGCACTGAGAGTTAATTTCCTGTATATGTGTCAAGTGGGTTTTGCCACTGAGGTACCTGAAGTCCATTAACTCTAATGGGAGAAGTGAACATGAACACAGATTTGTAATGATTCTTTCACTCTATAGTCGCCAAAGTAATTATTGGACCCATTCTTCCCCACATTCTGACACTATAATGGCATTTTTACAATTAACTTTGTTTGTGAGGAATTGATGATTTTTCTGTACCAGTAGCAGATCTGGTAACACAGAGTGTTAATGTTAGTCAAGCTTTCAACATTTTAAGCTGACATCAAAATGGTAGTTGTTACTTGATAACAGATTACGACTTTTAGCACATGATTGTTACATTCAGCAATTGAAATAGCTTCCCTTATTTCAGGTATTTTGAAAACTTCAATTTTTTTACCCTGATTGCAACAAAAAAGCTGTGAACTGTAAGTTATGATGTTCTGGCTTCTTCTCGATAGCAACGGCTGCTAAGGCTCATGGGAGCTGTAGTACTTTGAGTAATTAGCAATACCAGGCTCAAAGAAAACAAATCTCATGAATTATGTTTAAATACTCTGAAGTATAATTACATTCCCAGAGTTCATTGTGTCTGTGTTAGTTATCATTATTAATAAGAAATTCTGGTAAGTCTTTCTGGACCCTCCACTTGCCCACAGGAAATGTATTGTTTGAAAAGATGTCTTCAATTCGTTTTGTGTAAACAAGATATTAAGATATACCTCACTGTCATACATGCACACTTTTTGGAAGTCACACTTTGGGACCCCACTGTAGTTGTTTTATTAATGTTTTAGAAATTCGCGACAGCTGAATCCCAGAAAATGTACTAAGAATTCTTGGCAAAACTCAGAATGTATTGAAAGGAAAGTTACACTTAATTTCTGTCCTTTTCAACTTAAATAAACATATAAAAAACAATAAATAAACAATAATAAGTCTTCCACTATAAACTTTTTACATTAATTATTTATTCAATTCTCATTAAATGTATAGACTGATGATGATTAACTACAGCTGCTGAAGTATGAATATGCTCAGACATAACATGTGTTAGGACAATTTAGGACATGAATGAGACATGAAGTCTAAAATGTTGTAACCATGTTGCACCTTAAGTTTAAATCAATGTAAAAACTGCTTCTTTGAGTCTTAATGTCTAACTTTGCTAGAAGTTAGAATTACAGTTTTATTTCCAAACACAAATTAATCACAAAATTTGTTTGCACTTTTTCACGTTGACTTTGTATAAACATTTAAAAAAATGTTTCTGTAAAATCATATCAATGCTACAAGAAATCAATAAATGTTATATTGTGGGGATTCTGAATTTTTTTTTTCCATTGTATTTTTACGATACATAATTAAAATAATATTGTTTTTATTGTGTATTGTTCCGGGCAAGAAGTCATTACTTTTTAAAAAAACGTGTTTTCCTTTTACTGAATACAAGAGGAACCCGAATGAACTTAACTCGACGTCCTTGTGAACCCACTCCTTTTCAAAGACAATAGCTTATATAACATCTCTTAATTACAAACTGAAAGAAAATTGAAATTATAATATGATTGACAGTGGCAAAACATTAACTGAGTACATTTATTAAAATGTTTCCTTTTCATGCTACTCTAGTACATATTACTTAAAAAATACTGTACATTTGACTTCACTGCATTTATCTGCTATTGCTATTTGCATAGTGTGGTATCATTACTTGTACTCAAACTCACATCAATGTAGGTCATTTTCTGCCACGAGAGCAGCGGTTCCAAACATTTTTCTTAAGGAATCCCTTTTCTACCTTTATTGAAGTGACGACCCCTGACTCAAATAGATATTTCATGTGTTAATATTCAAGAGAGCTGTGCAGCCTTGGTGACCCCGAAGGGGGGTTTGAACCCCAGGCAGGGAAATAATGCACTAGAGATCTCTCAATTAAAAGCAATGACAGACAAAAGACCTCCAGGGTGAAGAGGTGTGGGATCATGGGAGTTTTTCATTGCAGTCAACTTCTTTAAGTTAAACTTCACTGTTTATTGTTCAAGACAATATTACTGGGAACCATGTGTTCCAACGAGGTCTCCTCTTCTTTTTTTAGAAAATTGTAACCGCTAACAACTCTGAATACGTTTTATGTTAGAAATCAGTGTTTCTCTGACTAGTATTTATGGTGTTCTTCCTGCAGAAATGGAAGTTAATATCCATAACTAAAATTGAATGTAAATTTCATTCATTAAAAATAGTCATTGTGTGTTTTTGTACTTAGAATGAGCCCAACATATCTATATAGGAAGGTTGTCCTCTTCTGCAGAGTCCTGTTGCACCTAAACTGACAAACTGAACTCTGGATATGAGGACCCTTTTCGTCATCTGGAGGCCCCTGCAGTTCTCAGACACGGTTCTAAAACTTCATGAATGCAAGCCGAAGTAGTTTGAAAGATGATCTCTATGCAAGGCGTAGGTCGTAAAAGACCAAATACTGCACACTGTCAATATAAAATGTTCTTGATAATAAAAAAAATCCAGATATTGTCGACTAGAAATGGCCTGTCACACTTTTCCCCACTGGAAATAGGCGTAGTCATTTTGGTCTCGGCACGGGGCAGCAGCAGGCTCGAGCACGCTGGAGGTGATACTGTTACAACACGTTCACGTATATTTCATACTCACTCATCATTTGATTTAAAAAACGTTGGCCTTTAGCGACAGAAATTCCTGCATCGCTTAGTCTCTCCAGTCAATGCTTTACAGGGGTAGCGAGGACTTTGGATTTAAGACAACTTTTCTCACCGGGTACCTGTCCACACAACCTAGATAGATAGAATTGGAGGATGGTAACACATACATGCACAGCACACATAGTGAAATTTGACCTCTGCATTTAACCCATCTTAGTATTAGGAGTAGTGGGCAACCTGGACCTGAACACAAGCTGCTGTATTCTCAGAGCCTTCCCTCTCTGCAAAACAGCCTCATTCTGTATCAGAAAAGTATGCAGTTAAAACAGAGACATAATAAAACAATTGTCAAGTGTTAGGAAGAAAAACCCTTTTAAGTGTGATAGACTGTTAAAATAACTTTAAAAAAGAGAATATGAAAGGTTCCTATAATAGTCAGGAAAAGTGATCTGCAATAATCAGAAAAACCTTCGGTTATTGTATTTATTACTTAAAAATACAGTTTACAAATTATTCTGTACTATTTTTGTTATGCATTGAATATCAAATAAAAAAAGTCACCTAATGAGGGGGTCGTACGTTTATCCAATGGGGTCCCTTAAGGAAAGGGTCAGGAAACCACTGGTCTAGTTAATTTCAGGGTTGGAGTGCATCTTTGAAAGGGTATTCAAAGATTTTGCTGAGAAAACTGAAAGCTGAAAAGCCCACAGTGACGACCGGCAACCTACAGAGGCTGCTGGAGGTTTCACTCTGCGCTGAAAGGAGAGACCAAAGGCCTGAAGTGCCCCCTGCTGTGTTCTTAAAATACTGAGCTGCACTGAAATAATCATGGGGTAGGTTGAAAGGCAGAACGTTTTTTTGCTGAAGGCAACTGATAAACAGCTAATTTACAATGGGCAAGCATGGGCAACTTACAGAGAGGAAAAATACATTAATGAATAAATACAAGTTATTCACACTAAAAACAGCAAAGTCCATCCATCCATCCATCCATCTTCTCCCGCTTATCCGTGGTCGGATCGCGGAGGTAGCAGTTCCAGCAGAGAGCCCCAAACTTTCCTTTCCCTGGCCACATCAACCAGCTCTGACTGGGGGATCCCAAGGCGCTCCCAGGCCAGCGAAGAGTTATAATCCCTCCACCTGATCCCAGGTCTACCCCTTGGTCTCTTCCCAGCTGGACGTGCCTGGAACACCTCCCTAGGGAGGCGCCCAGGTGGCATCTTTACTAGGTGCCCGAACCACCTCAACTGGCTCCTTTCGACGCGAAGGAGGAGCGGTTCAACTCCGAGTCCCTCCCGGATGACTGAACTTCTCACCTTATCCGGGAGACGCCAGCCACCCTGCGGAGAAAACCCATCTCGGCCGATTGTATCCAGCAAAGTAATATCTGAAAAACAGTCATTTATTAAATATTTTTAGGGCTATAAACATGACACCTTTAAGTGACGTTATCACACCGTAGGCTACTGTTAATTACTGCAGAGTAAATTAATATTTCAGAAAAGGCTTTTTTTGCCTTGGGCATAGCAATGAGGATGAATGACAGGCCACTTAGTCCCCTTGAACTTCTATAGTGCAATAAAAGCAACTGTACCCAAAGAAGGAATGTGAGATGTGTGCTTTGTTACTGTTTGGCATTTTAAAGGGCCTGAAGAGACCTTCACACTTGGCATGCTTTCTGTGAGAGACCCTTGGTGTCTGGAGGTTAAGTCAAGATGAGGACCATGTCGATTTTCCTAAGTATTAGTACTACAAGTCCCATGGAAAAGATAAAAAACAAATGGTGATATATAGAGCCTTTGCAGAACTCGCTCATTTGCTCTGTAGCACACTTCCACTAAGGATCAGAGTAGGCTGTTACTGCTTTAAATCTTAAGACTAACTTTTACAAAACGGCTTTTCCTAACATCTATGGACTATCCTAAGGTGGTCATTTCCCCATGTGCGGGTGTAAAGTATAATACAAGAACAATAAGTACAATACTTTTTGAAATACTGATTTTAAGGCATTTTGATAAGAATTATGGACTTATTTTGGGTTAATGAATGAAATATGTTAAATATTTTAAGCAAACACAGGATTGGGGGTTTATGTGTACGTGTACAAAATAGGAACAAAAATATTTCTTAGAGTCCACGGTGATTTATTTAAATGTTTTGACCTGTCAGTCTAAAATACATATATTCAATTTAATGATATGAAACAACATAAAGCAGAAAATCTCCACATTTTTGCATTAAAGATTACATCAACAATTACAATTAATCGACTATATGACTAATTGATTTGAACACTTATCATAGCAGCTCTGTTCTTATCCTTTCACAAGGTAACTTCAATTGCTTTTGTTTCAATAAATGAAACAATGATTGTTATTGAACAGTGTGGACCAAGATTTAGTCAACATTGTTTGGTCTAGGACCTGGTGGCGTGATTATACATGATTCTGAATGATGTATCACATACTGTATAAAGTGATAAATGTTTATGCATGGTGTGCCATGACTGATTCTCACATCAGAAATTGCAGGTTGTTATTTAATACAAACATGACATCACTATAAAAGTATAGTACTAAAAGACAACTTGGCAAGTGGACTTTAGCTCAGGTAGAAAGAGTAGAATCAGGTAGAAAGCAATAAACACGTGCTCACAAAAAAAAGTGCTTATGTAGAATTCCTGGTATGACATATGTTCCCAACCACGCTATTACTCATTGATATATGACAGGTTAATAGGGTAATCTGTATTTTTTTAGTGTCTTGAAATTGGTTTTGCTTCAGGTAAAGAAAATGCATCTTCTGGTGTTTCAAATCCTTCAATACCATGTCCAAATAGGATTAGTCATACCCAATATATCACTCTCCTCTTTGTCCATGAGGAGCATGGTGCTTTTGTAAGAGGCAAACTTTTGCGTCATATCTAGAGGTCCCCCTTGTGGCTACAACATCTTGCATTCTGTTAAATATCCAGCCCCATAGTCATCGGCATCAGACAATCCCAAAGCAGCCTTTCCAAAATCCCAAGGACCTTTGCCACTCTCTCATAAGACCATTTCTCGCTCAGCGGCATGGCAGACTCTCTGTCCCATCTCCCTCCTAAGGCTTATTCACAAAAAGTCACAGAGCGTGGCAAATGGGGCAGCAAAAAGGAGTTCATTCTGTCGGTGGCTGGTGCTATTATTGGACTGGGAAATGTGTGGAGATTTCCATATCTGTGCTACAAAAATGGTGGTGGTGAGTATTCCTGTTTACTATTTTCTCTCAGTTTACTAATGGTACCCCAAGCTCAGGTTCAAAAAGTGCAGTATAGTGTCAGAACTGGCATTCAACATTTTCAAAGTCTTTCATTTCTTTAATAAAAACTATAGTGAATACAAATATGATGGTACATTTTACACAAGGGTTCTTGCATTTTAAAAGTATTGACATCAACTGTGATATAAAAAATAAAATAAATATATTGACATTTATATTTATAAATAGATGTATTATCGTGTAACTAAAAGTCTAACCACAGTTATGCAAAGTACTCGCTCCATCTACATTGTGTTTTGAGAGAAAAAAAAACACATAATAAAGAAAGCAGAGGATGATTTTGACTGATAGAATTATTAATATTTGTTGGGGCATCATGAATATAAATAAATGTTAATTATTTTGGCAATGTTTCATTTGCAGTGAAAACCTACTGTAATATCTTGAGAGGCTTACGTTAGAGTATTGGTTTAATAATTGCACAATTGAAAATACAGTGTTTGGATGGATTTGTTTTAATACATTACTTTTAGTTTGCAGTATGCAGTATTTGAAGTGTGTTGTTTTTATATCTTTATGATTACTTACCCTGTGTATTTCAGTATCTAGAAACTGACTCTATGATTTTAATATATTATTATAATCTAACTCAGTTTTTACCCCTGTATCAGACGCCAACCCTGAAGGCTAAGTAGCTAAAGTAGATGTTTGCTACTCTCTGTCTGTGTCTCTCTCTGATTCACATCTGATGATTAAGTATTACGGATACGGAGACACCGTACCAAGACGTTTCATGGCTTTAAGACCACTCTGGCCAACTTTAAATAGTAACTGACTCGATCAAACTCAAAGCTTGTGTACCTGTATACGTATCATAAAGTGATACAGGGATTATCATCAAATATGGCAATACTGTAAAAGGTGATATTCAGTATTAAGATTATTTTCTATCTAATTGAAGGAAAACTGTTGTTTCGTTCAACAGAAGTTAGTCTTAACTTCTCTGGCAACATACGGGACAATGATACACTTTATTAACCTTCAAGTTGAATGTTACAGCACAACAAATACATTTTGTTAAATTATATTTATATTAACACTTAAATAACACTGAAAGCATAGAGATGGGGAGGACAGTTAAGCACTGACTTAGCAATATATTATTTTTGTTTTAGTTTTTTAATGAAGTTGTCTTAAAGATAAATAAAGCAGATTTTCGTGTGTGGTTTTCTACTCTGCAGTGTGGTTAGGTTAAATGCAGACATTACCAGCTAATCTGTCTTCCATCAACCCTTTCACTGGTTTGTTAACATCTTTCAAGCCTCTCTAAAAGTGGCAAGTCGTGTTACCGTGGTTGGTGATTGGCTAATGGTTACATAACCCAAAAAAACATTATGACATCACAAAGTGGCCAAAATCTGATCAGCTCATTTTTCAGTTTTTATATAAATGGATCAGGACAAAAGAGAGAGAATCATTTTTCCTGAAACTTTCAGAAACTCTTTACACCGAGGGGACACATGTAGAAAAGACATAGATGATAATAATAGATGACCTTTGAACTTTCTTGTGGAGAAGACATCTGCTTTTGGCTCTTGTAAAACATACTTAACAATAAACTAATCCTAACTACTACAACAACCCCCATGATCTCACACTACTTCATAACTCCACCAATCATCCTGTTATTGTTTTTGATTTAGAGACCCCTGGTGGCATAACATTTCCCATTGAGCATTTAAAAGAGAAAAAGAACAATTGCTTGCATCAATTAAGAGAGGAAGTCAAATATCTAAGGAGTAACAGAAATGTGAAAGAGTATGTGATTATTGTGTTCTTTGTATGTGTGCTATACCATGTTAACAGTGCTTTATTTATACATGCAGGTGCCTTCTTCATTCCTTACATCCTGTTCCTTGTGACCTGTGGTGTTCCTATGTTCATACTGGAGGTATCCCTGGGCCAGTACACCAGTCAGGGAGGAATCATGTGCTGGAGAATGGTCTGTCCCTTGTTGGAAGGTGAGGAATACCTTACAGGAGTAAAGCAAGTCAAGACAGAAAAACTACTGCAAAGCATTGTTGTTCACATTTTATGTTGTTTCCAGGCATAGGATACGCCAGCCAAATTATCATTTTCTATGGCTGTATCAGCTACGTTGTGATTTTAGCCTGGGCTTTTCTCTACTTGTTTGCCTCATTCTCTGCTGAGCTGCCATGGGCCACATGCAATAACGCATGGAATACAGGTAAATAAAAAATGTTTTCAAGCATTAACTTGCAAATATAAAGCACTTGCTACGATCATATTTAGTTTTCTAAACTGGTTGGTTACTGTTTTAGTATCCAACAATTCATTTATCATGTAGTACTGATGTTATTGAGCAAGCATTTTCAGTCTGTGTTTAACAATACTTTGATATATTTTAGATTCTTGTGTGGTTTTGAACAACTTTAACGCCACTGCTAACTGGACCTCGCCTGTGAATGCATCATCGTCTATACTAGAGTTTTGGCAGTAAGTGTTTGTCACAATAACATAGAACTTAATAAAAAAGAATCCAAAAATATTTAAGGATAACAAGAAAATATAACTGATCTACAGATGTGGCTTAAACACACTCAAACTTGTACCATATGGGCAAGACACCTTCCACCTCTAGTATGTACTTTCTTGGCCTTATATTATTCCTTGCTGGCAAAGCTCTACATAATGTAATCTATACATATATATATATATATATATATATATATATATATATATATATAT